>JAYEPQ010000008.1:40900163-41117663 GCA_036321105.1 Dracaena cambodiana | reverse complement strand
GATCACCGTCACATGACTTCTTTTTTCCCATATCCAAGGCAGAAGAGTTTGGACTCACATGAATGTGACTCAAATCTGGCTAAACTTTTACTTGAGATCCGGTTTAGATGCCTGGGTCAGATAATATTATCAATTAACCCATTAATC
The DNA here is from genome assembly GCA_036321105.1 of Dracaena cambodiana. Taxonomy (NCBI): domain Eukaryota; kingdom Viridiplantae; phylum Streptophyta; class Magnoliopsida; order Asparagales; family Asparagaceae; genus Dracaena; species Dracaena cambodiana. The sequence continues at coordinate 41,117,516 of JAYEPQ010000008.1, read as the reverse complement.
TTGTAGGATTTATTTGACAACCCTTGACTTCAGAATCGGAGACAAAATTACACATTTTACTTATTGTCACATGAGTACTCTAAATAGCTAGACAATCATATACATTAATCATATCATGGATCTCTTAAGACGTTACTTTGAATTGGTGCTTTCTACATTATAATTGTTGTGAAGAGACATCCACAATAAGTAGCATTGGATAATTTATTTGTGAAAATATATGTCTATTTAAATATGGACCACATATAAGAAAATCTAGTCAAATCTTAATTGTTCATGTTGACTCTTTAATTATAAGATTAGCTAAGCCTTATTTGGCCACTTCAGGAGCGAGTGTTCATGAACATTATGGAAAAATCCTTTATAAAGGAGATACATTAGTTATATTTATATATGAAAAATCTCGATTCGGTAACATGACGCAAGGTCTTCCAAAAATAAAAAAAATCTTAGAAGTGCGATGCGTTCGATTGGTACAATGTCAATGAACCTCATACACAATCTTAACAGTGATGTATTCCAATATATTCATGTGTGACTCACATGTGAGAGCCTACAAACCCTATTTCATGGTATATGATGATTCTCGTATTAGTAATGACCTATGATCTGACAGCCTCTCCATGAGCATGATTTATATCCTAAACCTCCCCTTTTTTTTTGATTTTCTTTGAAAAGACTATTTTGTAATACAAAACATGTGATGCGAAAGCATACATGGAATTTAACCTTTAGATCTGGGAGTTTCCAAAGTAGTACGCCATTTTTCCTAGTGAACCACTATAAGAGTCCCCGAACCAAAAATACACTATCTAGTGGGCTCACTAGAAAAAAGTGGTGTGCTCCTTTGGAAACTACCTTAGATATCCATTCTATCTTGATGGTCTATTTTTTGTTACTCATAATTATCCAATATCCTCCAAAACAAACTTATTTTTCAATAACGATACTTTGATTTTGAACGTGAATATTTCAATTTGCGAACTTTCATTTTACAATTAAGTAATACATATGGATTCAAATAATCTAAATTATTGTGTGAAAATTACTTCAATGCTTTTGAGGTGTTAGTGTGATTGCAGTATCATATAAATTATAGCACATCAAGAAGCTATAATGGCATCATAAAGGAAATTTTCAGTGTCCTCATAACAATATGTCAGAAGATTTAAATATCTTGTAAGTACTACGAATGTGATCGAAAATCAATTCCTAATTAATAATATTGTCTCTAATAACATAGACAGTACATGTTGAAAAGTTTGATCAAATAAAGTTTTGAGTTCGTTTTGAAAATATCGTTATATATATGTTTGAGCAAGTTGATAAAACGAGACCTCTATTTTTGTATACATCCGGAGCCTAACATTTTCTAAGTGAATTTATAAATGAGCATACCACTGATTTTAGTGCGCCCATCTAGCATAGTAATTAAGCTTACTCTCTCTTTTAAAAAGAGAGGAGTTTACTTCGTGAGCCTATTCTATTTATCTTACCTTGCTCCATCTCATTTCTCTCTCATCTCTTTCATCTTTTTTTTTCCTCTAATAAGAAAACTTGTTAATATCATGACTGCTCTTTCTCTTCCTCCCTCCCTCTCTCTCTCTCTCCCTCCCTCTCTATTTTTGGCTTGTAACGATGGCCGAATTTTGTTCGAGTACCAACATCCATACGAGTTTACACTGTTCAGATACTTGAACGATTATTGCACTTTTCTAATATTGACAACCGAAGAAAAGAAAATGATAATGCTCACTTAGTCAAGTGGTGTGCTTATTTAGAAACTATAGATTTTAAAATTTAAGAAGTACTCCGAAATGACGGAATATATAATGCCATCTGGGCCAAATATGCTTGGTTCTGGTTCGCAAATCGCATTGGACCCGATGATGATCCAACCTGTTAATAGCCCAATAAATTCAGCAGAAAGTCAGGAACTTCTAAAGGGGCACAAGTTTTTTTCTAGTGAGCCCAGATTTCCTAGTGAGTTCAGTTTCATTTCAGTAAATGGGAGAATTTCTTAGTGAGCATAGTTTTATTTCCAAAATACCCTTCAGCTATATTTCATCTCCCTCTTCTCTCCTCATTCATCTCCACTCCGCCGCCAAGTCTCCTTCTTCTTCCTCTTCTCTCTTCGAGATCTACCCAAACCCGCCCAAACCCTCTTCTCTCCTCACTTCCTCTCCACACCGCCTCAAAATCCTTTTCTTCGAGAGCTCCGCCGCAGCCATCTCCTCCAATCCGCTGCCGCCACCGTCGAAGCCTCCACCGCCGAGCCACACCCCGCCTCCGAAGCCTCCGCCGCCGATCCACACCCCCGCCGCCGAAGTCTCCACTGTAAGTCTCATTTTCTCTTGATCTCAAATTTCTCGGCTCCACTGTAATTCTCCTTTAATTTAATTTTAATTTTGTTTTATTTAGTTTATTCTTATTTGGTCTGTGACTGCTCTGAAAAATGAGAAGTTTTTGTTTGGTCTGATAATATTTAAGAATCGGAAAATTCTAAACGAGTACATTTATTTGTTAATTTTGATTTTTAACATTTAGATTATAATTATGAAGAAAATATAATATTGTAATTGTAGTTGTAAAATATGCGAAAATTTAGTTATTTTTCTAATTATAAATGTTAATATTAAAATTTATTAGTTAATTTAGAAGGTATTGTCCTAATAGTTGATTAAGTTATAAAGAACGGTTTCAGTGTCTTTAAATTTTAATATTACACTATCTTGTAGTTAAAAAATAAATAGATAAAATATGATATTTGTAGCAAATTATACTTTGTTACTACTTACTTACACATAGAAAATTTACTATTTTGATAAAAAACATCTATGTATGAAATATCTTTGTATTGCATAGATGAATCCGACAGAATCTTCTCGCGTTCGACCAACTGCCTCGTTAAGGAGGAAGAAAGTAGTATCTCGACCACAAATCCAACGCCCGATACAAGAAAGAGAAATTGAAGTGGCCGTAGATACTGAATTAAATATAGAAACTCCTAATTTGATCAGGTATGATAGTGCAAGACTAGAAGAAGAGAATACTGATGCAGGAGGCTCTCAAGATATATGTTCTTTATTTTATGTCCCATATAGTACCCAGTTGATCTGATGCTTATTTTTTTCCCTTCATTAATATTGCAAAGATATACACGCATAGAAGCAATAATCGATCTATTACTTGCACAAGGGGATAAAGCATTCAAGAAGCGATCTGGGTTGTTATTTACTGCACTTGCGAATATCAAATCCGTGTTAACTGGTTGCACTCAGCCAGAAGAACCACCAGAAGAGCAAGCAGAGGAACCAAGACAAGATCAATCCACTCCTAATGCACCCGATACGGCAATTATGACTCGAACTAGAAGCAGACGTCAACTCTCGAGGAAGACAAGGAGACAATGATCATTTTGATGAATTTGTAGAATTTATGATTTTTGTTTGTAATGAACCCTATTGGTCGCTTTTTGTTCGTTTAATATAAACACTACGTTTGTATTTGATCTTATTTCTTTACATTGTTTAAAATCTTATTTGTTTTATACGTAGGGAACCTTGTTTATAATCTTCACTATTTCATTGTATCAGTAATTGTATCATTATTTCATTGTTTAGTTGAATCCATGTATCATGATATCATTATATCGGTGTATAATGAGTATCATTGTATTTGTTATCAGCATTATCATTATATTTGTGTATCTGGACTATCATTGTATGTCGGTGTATTATTGTATCGCAATAAACGATGTATCAGGGTATCAATGGGTTGGTGTATCATTGTGTCGGTGTATAATTGTATGTTTTTTGCTTCCTTCCCTATATTTCGATAGTAATGTATAATTAGTTGTATTTATAAGTCATTAAAGTGACGTTACATTGGGTAAACTAATGATTTATCAATTTATTACATTAATAGAATATGTGAGACAGCGGCGGAATATCAGACTAGGTCATATCTCTGTCTGGACTGTCAGTCCGAACATGGGGGCGCCGTTCGGACTGACAGTCCGAACAAGTTTTCTCCTTCGGACTGTCAGTCCGAACAGGAGGAGTCCGTTCGGACTGATAGTCCGAGCAAATGCAAATCTCCGCTGTTCGGACTATTAGTCCGAACCGGACTGGCCCGTTTGCCCATTTGGCCTCTCAGTCCGAACGGAGCGGGAGCCTGGAGGAAGCATAGAAGGAGGAAGGGCAAAATGGAAATTTTATTTTAAGAGTAAACTTGATATATAGAGGAATTATTAAGTGGGCTCGCTAGGAAAAAAGTTGTGCTACTTTAGAAGTTCCCCAGAAAGTCCCTTCGAGGAACTAACTTAACACGCACAGTATCTCTCTCTCTCTCTCTTCTCTCTCGGCACCCCCACAACCCCCCACCCACGCCCACCACTCACAACACCCTCTCTCGCGCCTTCTCCCTTCTCCGACGCCCCTTACGACGGCCTTCGACAATGTACGTCTCCGACAACCCCCGTCGACCGCCGCCGCCACGCCTTAGTGCTTTGCTCTGGCAGGTAAATCTTAAATTATTTCTTCGTTTGATATAAATTGATGCCCTAATTATTGAATTAATAACTATTTTTGTTTTGCGTTGATTCCTTCGGTTCTTTCCAGCTCTAATCGAAGTTCTGGATCTCGAATCGAGCAATGGCGACGATCACCGTGGCGGCCAGGTAGACTAGCAGAGAAGGCCCTGGGGTCACTGGAATTCTGCAGATGGTTAACCAAACACCTCCCCCCCCCCCCCCCCCCCCCCCCCCCCCCCCCCGCGTTGCGCGCGCGCTATTTGGATTTTTCTTTTCAAGTAACTTTTTCCGATGATATTTGCTTTTGCTTTTAATTTTGAGTTTGATTTCCAGAGCGAGGAGAAGTTTCCTTTTATACCCAATGGCTCGAGGTCGTTTATCGGCAAAGCTTAATGTGGGGGTTTAAGAGCATTAAAGGTGGAAATTTGTTGAACTTAATATTTTAAAGGGATTTTGAGTGTCTTGATTGTTCCATTTCCTTAAAAAAGTATTATTTCAGGTCACAAGTTCAGTAAGGATGGGTCCAAAGCAGCATCATTAAATCTTACACAGGATCCTGACAAGGTATGGGAATTGATTCATGGGTATTTTTATGTAACAAACATCCAACACAATGAAATCTACACTTTTTTTTTTTCTCACACTATCTTATATTGTAGTTAATTTTCGATTCAGAGTGCAGGCTACATTTTTGAGTTTAACAATCTTTCTGATTGCAATGCTTGCCAGGATTTTGTTGGTGAGTATCAATTCCATTCATTACTTGCACCATCATCAGGCATTTGTTTTGAAGTTAGAGAATTTTTAACCGGACAAGTGCTTGGAAAGATCCAGTCTAGGCTGTCTTTTAGAAAAGACCAAACACTAGCTGAGAAGCCTGATTCTTCAGTTCATGCTGAACAATTTAGCACCTCGGAGATGGAGCATAAATGAAGTTGTGAGATGATTGGTAAAATTATCCATTAGCTTATACACCTACTGCCTTTGCCTAGGCAATGATATCTTGATTTTTGGTTTTGTGGGCGATCGACGACAGAAACTATTCATTTACTTCATCAACTTATAGAGCGATTCCGAGAGAGAAATAGAGATTTGCATATGGTATTTATTGACTTAGAGAAAGTATATGATAAAGTTCCACAAGAGATATTTTGGTGGACACCGATGAAGAAAAGAGTTCCCATCAAGTATATCGATATAATTAAGAACATGTATGATGGAGTAGTGGCCAATGTCAGAACATGTGGTGGTTTAACAAGTGATTTTTCTATCACAATTGGATTACATCAAGGATCTGCATTGAGCCCATTCTTATTTGCTATAGTGATGGATGAGCTTACTAAAACCATTCAGGATGAGATACCTTGGTGTATGCTATTTGCTGATGATATTGTCTTAGTTGATAAAACAAGAGAATGGGTAAATGCAAAGTTAGAGTTATGGAGGCATACATTAGAATCTAGAGGTTTTAGATTGAGTAGGTCTAAAACATAGTATATGGAGTGTAAATTTAGTAAACGCCAGATCATAGACTATAATGCTGTAAAACTGGGTAGGTAAGAGATACAAATGAGCAGTCAGTTTAGATATTTGGGTTCTATTATTAAGAATGATGGAGAGATCGATAATGATGTTAACCATAGGATACAAGCTGGCTGGTTGAAATAGAGGAGGGCAACGGGAGTTTCATGCGACCGTAACATTCCGTTAAGATTGAAAGAAAATTTTTATAGGACTGCTATTAGCCCAACTTTATTATATGACACGGAATGTTGGGTTATAAAGAAACGTCATTAACAGAAGATAAGTGTAGCAGAGATGCGCATGCTCCGTTAGATGTGCAACAACATTAGGAGAGATAAAGTCAGAAATGAAGATATTCGTGCTAAGATAGGTGTAGCTCCCATCGATGAGAAGATACGAGAAAATCGCTTACGATGGTTTGGTCATGTGTAACGTAGGCCTACAAGTGCACCAATTCAAAGAGGGGAGTTTATCAATGTAGGACAAGTTAAAAAAATGAAGGAAAAACCGAAGAAAATATGGATGGAGATTATACGCAAAGATATGGAGTCTAGAGGTTCAAATATGGAGATATTACTTGATAGAAATGAATGGAGAAGGAATATCAAAGTGATCGATCCAGCGTGATTCTTTTTTTGGTTCATGTAGCCTACCCCAAATACTTGGTATAAAAGGCTTAGTTGTTGTTGTTGTTGTTATGGCACAAGGAAGAATTTGTGCTTCATCTTGATCTACATTATAACATCTTATTGATATCTTACATTTTGTACATTTTTCACTCAATGCATTAACATATGTAATCTACAGCAGTTTAAAAAAATTAAAAACTTGTGTTATTTGTTAGCATAGCAATATGATTATTTTAGAGTTCTGGACTACTATCTATATTTTTTTAGTTTATTATTGCTGGCTGGAACTCAACTTTGTTATTTGATTATTTTTTTTCATATTTTAAAAATTATCAATAATTTTTTAATTTTTTTTCTATATTTTTTTACAACACAATTTTCTAACAATTTCAGTGCATAAAATACATTTTAAAAATATTTTAATTCATTTATTAATATAAAAAATTAATAATATAAACAAATCTGGCTGGTCGGCCCGCTCTGACATGAATCTGGCCCGTGTCTGCTTAGGTTGGCAACTGGGCCGGACTCGAGCTCCCTCCCTGGGGGAGCGGGCCGTGCCCAGTCCGACCTGTCTCTCTTATCATCGTTGGGCCGCACTTGGCTAGGCTTGCCCACGACGTGTGTACCCGGGCACGAGCTGTGCCGGGCCAGCCTAGTTGCAAGTACCATCCTCGAAGAATCCATCTGCATAGTCATTATTAGGTATGCAGTTTCAGGCATGGAAACGAGCATCTAGTTTGTCCTCAACCATTCCTAAGAAGAGCTCACTATCAAACCTCCAAAAGCATAGTGTGGCCAACCATGGTTTGCTGATGTAAATTTGTAATGTTTCCCAACTCTCATGGTGTTACTTTCTGCAGTAGACTGTACGGCATTTAGAAACTTTATTAACAATTGCGTTCAATTTATTTAGATGCTAGCGAAGCCTCTCTCCCCACAATCAGAGATTTGAGACATCAGGAGGTTCTTTCTCATTAATTGGGCATATCCATATACTCTTTTTGTTCTTTTTGATCATTGTAAGTGGACAGTTAATGAGAATTATGATTATAGCGAACTTATTGTAGTTGTTAATTCCATGATTCTGCTCTTATAGGTAGCAAGAATTTTTTCAGTGGTTCCTGTTTATAGTCTCATGTGCCTGTGCCAAGGATGTTGCTTCTGCTCTTCCTGTATGTAACTTGAACCATAATTGTTCAGTATAAATTGTCAATTCTTTACACTTTAAGCACGATGTCAATTTTACCTCTATACCATTTCATCCATAGTTCAATTGTAAAATTGTGCACCCTTGTTTGAAATTAATTGCTGATCTGTAACTCTAATGTACAAATTGTCAGAATACCTTCTCCAATAAAAGTTTATGTTAGTTATTGTGAGTGTGCTAGGGATTGTTTCCTTGATATATATCTTGTTCATGTTTTATATTTCTTGCTTTTGGGGATTTATTTCATTCAAACCTTTTCTGATGATGCTTATATTAATCTTGTTAAGTTTCAGTTGTTGCTTATATATCTTAAGCTCTCAATTCCTTGGGCATAAATAATAGATTTTCTGAAAACATTTTCATCAAGTTCAACTTAGCATGCATTTTTTGGTGCATTGAATGGTCTGTTACTGTATAATATTTAGTAAGTTTGTAGCTCTGGTGAAGGAAAACGAATTATGAAATGGATTCACAAGAAAATGGACTACTGTACATTTAGCCTTAGATGACCTGCCAAATGAATGGTTGGTGGATATCATTAAAGAGGGAAGATGTATATTTAAGTGTATAGACATACGAGGAAGTGGATGTACAAGGAAAAGCACTTGAGGTGTCCTATTGTTAATCTACTGTCTATATGGGATCACTAATATTAAGTTAAATCCGAAGAAGTGGGAATTGCAATTGTGACAACATTAGCTCGGACTTAATTTGATCCTGGAGATGGATATGATTCCCTATAAAGTATTTTATCGTTCTACGTCGTTGTCTAGACTCTTTCAGGGTCGAGGGTAAGTCAGAAGGTTCCTACTTGATTTGATGATCGTTTCTGCTTGTCCACAAAAGAGCCTTTGTCTTCTCACAGTTGCCTTTTTCCAGAAGGTGCTGGCTCCTTGATTTGGGGGTTTTGTCATCTTTGGGTCACACTCCATAACTGGTCCTTTTTTATATGAGAACTTTAGACAATGATGAGAAATAATAGGCATGTCAAATCATGGACAGCTAAGGTACCCACTAAGGCATACTTATCAGCTAATTAATAATGGACCTTATCTAATAAGGAACTACCAGGATCACCTAGAAGTAGAGGTGCAATTCACTGATAACAATGTTTTGTTCAGAATAAGGATATTTGTTTCCATTATCTTCTTTTTCTTGTCATTAGTTTATTACCTAAACATCAACGTCTTACCAAAACATATATAGTTGATAACTAGTTAGATATTCACCTTATACTTATGTGTGCATATTGCAACCATTACTCTTTCCCTACTTGCATGGCTGTGCCGAGTTGAGCCTTTAATTCAAAAATTGTAAAGCAACAGAGTGTTAAGTTTTGAGGATGCTTTAGAGCTTTAATAATCTTTACAACAAAAATTGCGACGTTAATAGGTTTTACATAGAAGGTTTAATGCATTATTTGTACCTTGGATTCATACAGAGAATGTATTCTATACCCTGAGGTTCCTAAAAACAGAACAAATCAAACAGTTTGAAATTTGAATATGGTTAAATATTTCTTGCACTATGACCAAAACTCTATGCTTGTGGTTCCTATAAAAGATGACCAACTTGCAAGAACACACTTGAAGGGTTATACCCGAGATGCTTGTGGTTTCCATAAAAATGACTATGACACATACTTAAGGAAAGGCTTAATTTCAAAAAACTCCCTTGTGTTATTTGGATTTTGCAATTAACTCACGTCAAACTATTTTTAGTGGCAAAAAAACCCTTTGTTTATTGAAGGAAAGTTTTATGCTTGATGACGTAAGCTGTCGTTAAGTATTATTTATTAAAGTTATTTCATCTAGTAAATGACCAACGTACTCTCAATTCTCAGAAAAATGGGGGAATAGATTTGGTTCGGTTTTAATCTCATATGCTCTTTATCTCGCTTTATTTTTTTCTTCTCTTGTTCCTCTCCTCTTCTAACTTTTCCCATTTAAAAAAAATCATCAACAAAATCTGCATTTTCATCTTCAATCTGTGGTGATCAAGTAGGTTGGAAATCTTTAGATTGACAGCAGATATCATAACTTCGAATCTGCATCACCAGATCTTTCTTTTGCATCGAATTTAGAATTTCACTAGAAAATTATGGTAAATAAATGCCCCAGGCTCTCATGACAAATCTCTGTGCACTCTTTCCTCTTATCCCATCCCACCCCTACGAACAACTAGAATTATTAAAAAAATAAAAAAAGTTCCAATGATCAAACTTTCAAACCACCGGATCCTATTAAAATTTCAGAGAATTTATGTTTCCTTCACCGGTTGGTCATACCTGGTGTGATCCTCCTTGGATTTTGGGGTGTTATCTGAATTGATCGGTAGCGAGAAGATTCAGAGAGCAAACCACATCAAGAGAATTCCAAGGGCAAGCCACATCAAGAAGAACATGGAGAAGGTGAGAAGGCCAGTCAAAATGAGATTACGACGATAGCATGGCTATGAATGACTCGAGTGTTCCGTACATAGCCACCTCTCGCCATTACAGCATGCACTATAAGCTCCATGGTCTTCGATCTTTGAAGTCTTTTTTCTTCGAGGTCAAGTCAAGGATGTCTCCAAATTTATTACAACTCCATAAAGAATAATTCGTCAAACAATTGGGATTATAATTGAAAAAAGAATTTAGGAGATTCATGGGAAAGATCTATATATGGATCTTGTGATGAAATTTTAGAAGAATTAAATTTAGTTCATCTGAATTTGTAAATTATGATAAAGATGAGGAAATTTGGGATTTTCAAAATTTTTTCACAATTTGGAAAGTACTTTGAAAAATATTTTTTGAAGTTTTCTCACTAGCAAAAAAGGATTCATAAATTTTTTTAGTTCCATTAGAAATGTTCTGCACTACAAAAAAAAAAAAAAAAATCTAATTTTCAACTATAGAAGGAGGAATATCGAATTAGAAATATATTAATGTAGTTCTTAAAATTCTAAAGGAGAATTAATAGAGTTTATAATTGAAGAGAGAGAAAGAGAGAGAGATAGGTAAAATTTTTTGATTATTTGGTGATATAGAATGAGAAGGGTATTGTTGGAAGTACTACGTTTTCTATATTTATAAAATGTACATGTACTAACCACGTTCTAGTGTTTCTGTTATACTAACAAAGTTATCAGTAATAAACTAATAGGGTTTTTTGCAATTAAAAATAGTTAAGATGCGTTACTCGCAAAACCCCCAATAATGCAAGGGTTTTTTTTTAATTAAGCTTAAGAAAAAATTGTTTTATTCTTACTTTCTTAGGAACACTCTTGATGATGTTAATTATTTACTAATCTCAGAGTGAATCCTTAGTTCTTTATACTTTATTAGCTCAGCATAACCATATGCAGCAGAGGACAAATTTAGGAAAACATAAGATATTATCATGTAATTGACATCAGGCTGCGTTGTGATATCTAATTTTTTGTCTTACCCTCAATAAACATTATAGAACGTCCTCATAGTAAGGTATGTAGTATATTAAGACTAGGATGACAAGAAAGAGAGAACAATTCAAAATCCCTGATTGAACTGTAACTAAGACACAAAGCGTAATCAGGTAGCATGGAGATTCTTAGTTATTATCAGGTTTTAGGGAAAGGAAGACCATGAAAGGACAATAACTGTGTAGAAAGTTTGTAGGAAGTTATAAGTAACTTCAACTTCTGATGAGATGAGGGTTTATGATGGTTTCTAAATGTGGAATGAGATCAATGAGTGCATGATTAACATGAGTGATATGTTGCGGAAGGAGTGGCATGGATGGAGGATTAACCTAAATAAGTGTGGACTGGGACAGTGGAAGTGACATGGTATCTATCTAATTAGTGGATGCAAAGAAAAGTTAATGCAGCTGATACCATATGTTTGGAACCAAATTGTTGACAGTGTATTGCTGGTTGAATCATTGAAGTGCCTTTTGATCTGAGTTGGTTCATTTAATCCATATTTGGATTTGTGTAGGTTTATGAATTTTCTTATTGATTGCAGTTCAAAACTAATTCCATTATGATAACCCATATAAATTAGTAAATACATGTCGCAGTTTTTCGTTTCGTTTTATTTCTAAAATGGTTTTTAAATACTGCATTGGGCTTTTAAAGTATAATGGTTCAATAGAAATGTTATTATGGTGGTAGAATATTGAATGACAGGAAAATAAAGGTTTTTATTTTTAGTGGTGGTGTTGTCACAATACTTTAAACTACCATATTTGCTGTTTCCAGTTGCTCGTCCATTCTATATTTATTAGGATCAAGAATTTGGTAGGACAAGTTCACTGAGATAACCTTGTTAATCTCTATGCTAATTTCATTGGTCAATTTCTATTTAATTTTGTTGGCGTTGGATTATTGATATTTATTGGAAAGATATAATTCTCATTTCAAAACCAACCCCCAATATTCCAATCAAATACGGGTTGAAAGAAAATAATGAGGAAATGTCAGAATAGATGTGGTCACTTCACAGTCTTCTTGCTTCTTTGTTTTAGGAATTAGGACTTGCATGTAGGGTCCATATGAGACTTGGCAGAGCCGTGCATAGAAAGAGCAGTTTGAAGATAATATCATACTTCATCCTGCTAACTTCGTCACAATGGCTCAAGAAGCATGGCCCTTACATGTTGCCTTTTCTTTCATCCAACCTTAATAAGATTACTAATGTTAAAAGGAGTTGATGTATGCTAATTAAGCTTTATTCGTGTAGATGCCCAATCAATATTTATGACCATGGTTCAGAGTCTCAGAATTGGTATTGGCTTCAGCATCCACTAATGGTTTACGATATTGAAAATCAACAGTGTTGAACTCATTGTATCAACAATATTGGATATACTGGCAAACTACTTGCAATATTGATAATATCTGTAATAGTACTATGGGATCTATATCATATTGGATACCTCAAATCTGATATGATATTTGCGATAAAATAGCAGTTTTGACCGCTTATGACTATCTTTCTACTGCTGCATTTGTTATCTTTCTCTTCAAGGCTTTTGTCACTAGCATCAAGTAACTGTTGATTGATATCAGGTATGATGTATCTGGTCAGGTTGGGTAGGGTTTTTGGTTTTCTCACTTTCAGACATGGACCTATAAATGCACCAGACCTACACCTCATCCATGTGGCATCATTGGGTCTGGATTTTGGTTGGGTTCAGATTCTTAATGTCCATTCAGTCATTTGTTTTTATGCAAGCACAGATACTCAACCTAGGCCCATGTTTTCTTGTTGCTTAACAAGGATACGTGCGAGTACACTTGGATATTGTGACTGCATGTTGGATACGCTGGGCATTTCAGCCAATTAACCTAACACAGGGAATCTGCCAAAATGTGGGGAAAAAGAAAGAAATAGATGGCAAGATGTACATAATCTCGCAGCACTTCAAAGAATAAACTGGATAAGACTTTACAACCAATAAGGTCCTAATTAATATGCTTAACAAGTGCTCTGAAACTAGTGATAGGATTTGTCATGTAGCTGACTGACAGTTGGGCATGTACAAACTAGAAACCGCTGGAGACAACCATTCATAATGTTCATGTCCTGATCTACACAAATACTTTCCAAAAAGTCCAAAAGAAATAATAGGAAAACCAAAAGTTTTGAGCTTAGCTCCATTTTTTTCATCCACTGATATTAATTCCATTGTTTTAGCTTTACCATTTTACACCCGTCATATCAAGGATATGATTTGTATGACATTTCCCCAGTGATAAATTGTTGTGTCTGGCATACATGGACACGTCATGCATGCCTATCTGTGTCCAACACTTACAAATGCCAAGTGCGTAAAGCATTATTTATAGTATTGCATATTAAGTATGTTATGCCCCTTTTTAAAAAAGTTAACTGTTCTTAGACCATTGACTAAAACTAGATTCACTCATCATGAATAAAACCCAATACGTATTTTTATTAGTTTAAAATACGTATCTTCTAAAGAACTATGCATACATAGTTGTGTCTCTGCATTTGCATTTTGGACAAGTGGTGTGTCTTCGTTATAGTACTACTCTCGTATCCATAAATCATAGGAATAAGTTCTCACCTTTTGGAGATGGGATAGAGAAACAATCACCATTAAGAGGGTGAATAGAAAAAAGATCAGTTTTTTTTTCCAATTAGAGGGTCCCGTTATTTCTTGCATTTACTATTATTATTTCTTTGCCTTAGCCTTGCAGGCCACTTGCATTCACTATTAGGCCAGCTTTATTATATGATACAGAATGTTGGGTTATAAAGAAATAGCATTCACAGAAGATAAGTGTAACAGAGATGCGCATGCTTCGTTGAATGTGTGACAACACTAGGAAAGATAAAGTGAGAAATAAGATATTCGTGTTAAGGTATGTGTATGCTCCATTGAAGGGAAGATGTGAAAAAATCGCTTATGATAGTTTGGCCATGTGCAACGTAGACCTACAAATGCACCAGTTCGATGAGGAGAGTTTATCAATATAGAACAAATTAAAAGAGTAAAGGGAAGACCGAAGAAAATATGGATGGAGATAATATGAAAAGATATGGATTCTAGAGGTTTAAATGAGGGCATATTATTCAATAAGAATGAATGGAGAAGGATTATCAGTGTGAGCGATTCAGCATGATTCTCTTTGGTTCATGTAGCCTACCCCAAGTACTTGGGATAGAAGGCTTAGTTGTTTTTGTTATTGCCTTAGCCTTGCAGTTTTAAAATACATGCAATTAAAGCCCCACCTTTAGGAACAAACATTGATATTAATTGGCTGGGTTTGAAAAAGACACAAATTTCCACTTAGTTGGATGTAGGCTATTTGAAGTAAGCTTGCTTGTAGGATTGGGTTTTGGTTTTCACACTTAGGCCTAAATACTACTACTTTCTACAAATTCATCATACTAAAATATATCATATTTGTATTGGATTTTGAGATACCTAATATGATATAAGACCCTAAAAAACCTGAACCGTTATTGTCAATAATTTTTATGTTGCTGATGTGATGCATCTGATATTGCGTATTTCAATACCGTAAACCATTAGCCAACATCCATGACAATTCCAAGATTTTAACCTTGGTTTATATTTTACATATACAGTCCATAAAGTCTGATATATCTACAAATGGGAACATCAGGTCATTTTGATTGTTAATAAATATTCTTCCCATTACCAATAATTGTTTTAGCATATTTATAGTATGAAACTTATCATTTTTATACCATGATGTATTTGTCAAGATTCCTATATCCATGTAGTCATGATGTGTCACGTTTTAAGTTGTATATCAAATTTGGTGCTCGTAGGTAACAGAAATAGATAGGATGTGAGATCTTTGAGAGGATGGGTGTTTTCTTAGGTTTGCATTCTTATAGGTTTCGCGAATCAGTGGATACAATATTGTTGTTAGATTCTCAACATGAGATTGTACCATTCAATAACCTATGAGAAGTATAATATATTATTAAGATTTCCATATGTTTTGTAATCAGTAAACTAAGATATCCTATGGTTTCATTTATTTTTATCTCTTAATTATTAGGTGCAAATTTTGGTTAGGATCTAGTTGAGAGATGGGTATGGTTTGCATTTTCTTATTTTTGGGTTATGGTTCTGAGATGTAACCTAGTCAAGAATTATTGGAATTGGGCTCTGCTAGTCTGCTTAATTAAGTGAAAAATTCCCATATATACTGACTGCTGTTTGTAAAACTTTCCGAGTCCTCATTGAGCTTTATACTTAGTCATGGGAAATAGTGTGATGATGACGATGGTAAGCATCTCAAATTCTCCCATTTTTCCTTTTCATTTTACCAATGTTCTAAATAGCAGTCACAATATCGAAATCGTGTTTTGGAACACTAATCGCAACGATGTACCACATTTCATATCATTTATCTTTTTGGGTAAATAGTGGCGCAATATCGAGTTGGAGGCAATATTGTAGGCGCAATATTGGAATGAAAAAAAATCGTGAAATCAGCTCATCGGGATGACTTAATTGGTTAAAAATTTATTGGATCAAAGCTCAATTATGCATTTATCAATCAAACCCAGCCCATTATACATGGATACCAATAGAGAATTAAGGAGTGACCGAAATTCTGCTCTCTCTCATGTTCGTTGATCGAGCCTTAAACTCCCCTCGTTCGGAAACCGACCCATGGATGATTGAAGAAATCAAGAAGCCATAACTGCCCAACGAAATCGATTGACGATTGGAGAAGAAAATCGAAATCAACCTTTGTTAAATTCAAAGCAAAGTTGAGTCCTCGTTTTTATTTTTGCATGATACTAGGTTAGGATTTATGAAGATTCTACAATTTGTTAGTGATTATGGATTCATCGGTTTAAAGTAAGTTGTCGAGCTAAGTATATTATAAACTTGATATATATAATAATTTATGTAGCTTTCTATGATATAAGTATGGATTATCTTATTCATATTTATTTTATATGATGAATGCATTTATATTTACATTCCGATATTGATATTTGTAAAATATCCTCGATATTTCTCCGATAGTGGTAATCGCTATAAAATTTTCCAATCCGATATAATTCGCTATACCCGAATCTTAAAACATTGCATTTTACTTTTGTTCGCGCTTCACAGACCATTTTATATGGGTTTCTTTGCAGAATATAAAGCAACGCTAATTTTAGTTAATATATAGATTGTCTTATTGTTATATGAGGCTACCTATATTAATATTGATATTTGGCAACAAATTAAGAGGACAAAAACATATACTATATGTGAACACAACTATTTGTAAGTACAGAGATGAGCATATCTTGGTATGTGAACACGTGTAATATCCCTACCTTAATAGTCCCACATCGGATGCGATACAAGAAGTAAAACATTTTATAACAATTCCCATGAATCCATAAAATAATCGTAGCTACCTTTTAGGGTGACTTAATTATAAGCTATTTTCACTTTTTAATTCTACTGGAGGCTTAGTATATTCAAACAAAATATGTTGCTGTGACCTGTTGTACTACTTGTATATCATATTTCAGAAGCGAGCATGATAACATGTACACAATCATGCATGTATTTGCTTTTATATCTATATATTACAAAGATTTTAAATTTTGGCCAGTATTGATACGTATCGGAAATATTATCCTACTGATGTGGCTTTAAGTATCAGCCGATACCCATACCTTAATAGTCCCACATCGGATGCGATACAAGAAGTAAAACATTTTATAACAATTCCCATGAATCCATAAAATAATCGTAGCTACCTTTTAGGGTGACTTAATTATAAGCTATTTTCACTCTTTAATTCTACTGGAGGCTTAGTATATTCAAACAAAATATGTTGCTGTGACCTGTTGTACTACTTGTATATCATATTTCAGAAGCGAGCATGATAACATGTACACAATCATGCATGTATTTGCTTTCATATCTATATATTACAAAGATTTTAAATTTTGGCCAGTATTGATACGTATCGGAAATATTATCCTACTGATGTGGCTTTAAGTATCAGCCGATACCCATATATATCACAAATATCTTATTGGATTTTGAGGTATTTGATATAATATACCCTATAATGTTGGTATTAATAGTATTTTACTGATATTCCTAATAAGGTATGCTAGATATTACCCTTTTTTGATACCATAAACCATCTTTTGATACTAATAATGTACACAATCCATGTCCCAAATTTTCACAACCTTCATATTTCATCTGTATATCCCATCTTCAAAACTTTACATTCTCGGTCATCTACGTTTGAATCTCTAAACGAATTCTTGTATTTCTTACTCAAGCTATGCACGAATTCTTGTACTACTTGTGTTCCTTTTATTATTTTTGTTGCACTGAAGTTTTTGGTCTCTATCCCTTAATTTTCACAGCAAATAGATAGACAATTAAGTTCTTTCTGTTGTCTGAGGTGCAAATTTCTGAAGATCATATCTAAATTCTGTTGAAGTGATTAATGAAGCATAACAAAGCTCCAACATATATATTTGTTTCTCCACGTAAACAAAATGCACATATACAAGTGCTCTATGGGCGTGTGTTTGTACATATGTGCATGCATGCATTTATATCTCTATTAACATGTATAGAGTCCTTTTCCAAAAATTTGCATTCGCGTCATATTTTATTTTTACATGCAAATGTGCATATACAATTGATTTATGGAACACATTTACATATCATGTGTATATCTTAAATCTGTTTGCATATGTGCACATTCCCTGCTAAAAAAATTTCACATCTATCATATTTGATGCAAGTATTCCATGCTGAGATATCAGTCCCAATCATCGACAGATGAATTGTTAAAAAGACTCTTGTTTCTTAAACTATGCACAAATATCTTCCTTCTATTTATTTTCTTTTGTGACTCAATCTAGTACACCATAATTTTCATGGTCAAATAAATAGTTAATTCAGTGGTTTCTCTTATTCGAAGTGGGAACTTCTCTTATTCATATATGAATTCTGGTACAATGAAGCACAAGAAATTTATACCAAATGAAATTCAGGATTCTGCCTTGGTCAATATTCCAATTTTTAGTTTTCTTATCCCTCTTATTCACTTTCTCAACTCCAAACAGCCTAAATCATCCAAAGAAACACTCGTTATAGTTTGTATCCTTAGTGGCAGGTCTTTGTGGGTCTTTCAATGGCCTCAAAATTTCAGTTAATCTTGATAATACTGATGTGAATACTCTTACTGGATGACCATTAAGTTCTTGCAATGGCAATGTTTTGAGAATCTCATCCTATTCTTTGCTAAAAATATCTCATCTTTTCTTTCATTCGTTATTGCCTCGGTGGTGTTCTAAGACGTAAATATGAATGGCTGGGGATAAACAAGTGGCCTCTCGTCTGCTCAAAGTATCCAAAGCCTGAAACCGTGGACTTCTTATGAGAGTTTGTTCACAAATACCCATTTCCCTACTTACTTTTGGATGAGGATGCTTCTAAACCTTAATGGATTACAAGTGAACTTGATGAAATGAACTTATCATCATAACTAGTGATGTATCGTTAAAAGTTTCATACTGAACTTTTTTTCCTCGGTTAGTGAGACTCCCATATGTGAATTTGACTTTCGTGTTTCAGGGTAAAAATGTTCTATATAGTTTCATCATTAGTTTGACACTGTAACGTTATCCATTTATCTTATTACATATCCAAGCCATCACTTTAATTGAAAATTTACTGCAGAACCTGGCATCTCAAATATTCAGAACTCTTAACCTTCTAGAAGACACCGTTGAAATAATTTCCAGATGACTTCATTCCAAGAATTGTTTGCACTTGGAAGAACCGCCTATGGCCTTTCTGATTGATTTAGGATTACTTTGATTTTTCAAAATAATAGCAGCCACACACAGCGCATTCTAATTGAAGAGGTAACTCATGACATCAGACAACTTTTGGATTTGGTTTAATTTTCCATGAGCAGCTACTCTTTTAGGCTCAATGGAAATAATGGGTGGACTATTTTGTTTTGTTTTCCAAGGATTTTGACACAGCTTCTGAAATTTACGTGATCTTTAACCCTTTTCTTTTCTGTTGCTTCTGGCAAACCATTGGCAATTCTATCATCTCTTTGAGCAGCTATCGCCTTGGTTCTCTTAACAGTAAATAGCACTATTATCTGTTATTTGTTGCACAGTTCGTAAGTTTTGTTCTCCTTACACTGATGACTCTGTGACATGCTATCTGAAGCTTATTTCTGAAAGTTAAAATCTGTGACAAACTGCCTGAAGCTTATTTCTGAAAGTTTAGGATATTGTTTGCAATAATTTTGGTATCAAATTTAGGTGTACTCTGTTTTATTATCAATTGCCATTCTGTAAACTAATGTACATACCCTGTCGTAAATTATATTTACTAGGTAAACCGTAATCAGAAGCATCACTGTGGTTTCAAATTTTGTTCTTTGTGGGAAACAAAGTTTTCTAGATGGGTCAAATTACCATATGATGCAAGATGTCCAGGTTAATAGGGGTTATATTATAATATTTCTTATTGTTTGTGGTCCTTCCATCATCAGTGGAGAAAAACTTGCGCATTAACTGCTATTTCAACAAAGCATGGTTTGAAAATTTTTCGAGTTCATATTCTCCGTTGAAAATTAGCCATTTATTCTTTCCTAATATCATTCTTTAGCAGTCACTCTCAATATGTAGCATTCTGATTATAAATGTCTAGTCATGCACCCATCTAGTTTAAATAGAGATTCTCGAAGGAGTTGAATGTGCTGAGCATCACAGCTGACGTCTCCATGTCCTTGACCTTCCATTGGCTTCTTAACTCAAATGCTCACGTTTAGTCTTCTTATGATCATCTTGCTATGTGTGATGATGTGGGATCAGTTTTCAAGCTAGATACTATTGGAAGCTCTGTAATGTCAAAAACTAGATGGTTGAATGATCCCTTTTGCTAGAGATTATTACTCTTGAAAGTATTGCCTGGTGTCAAGTAAAATTATAAAGGATTAGTCGATCTAATAAAATATTGGATTGGAAATATCTCATATTTGTAATTGTTAATAGTAAGTTGCCATTATGCTAGGTCAATTGGCATCAACTTATTTGTGAATTTGGAATGCTAAAGGTCCTGTTATGGATCAAACGATAGGAGCTTTTCTCTCTTTTGAGTTGATGTCTTGCTTCTCAAGGCCAACTTTTGCATTGAAGTGGGTTGAATCTCTGTATAGTTTAAAGTTGGCGTATGCTGATAAAAGGATGTATGCACTTTGTAATTCTGTGACCAGAAGCAAGTTACTTAATGCTATTCATGGGTTATTCGTGAAGTTAGGCGGCGGGTATTTGATAGTCGTGTTCTATTTTATCCTCCCAAGTGTATGATTTAGGAGCATTGATTGCAATTTGTACATATTTATCCTCACTACATGTCACCTGCTTTCAGCGACGAAAAGGAAAAAGGTGTCCTAGTTTGTTTAGGACAGTGTGAGCTCCAGTTCGGGTCACGCAATACACTATTTTGAACAACATGTGGTATGAAGAGTGTAAGCGTGTAAGCTTAATTGGATAGGTATGTCGAGTTATGCCATGGAGCGGGATTGAATTAGAGAGTTAATTAGGTAACGCTGTTCTGGCCTTGATGCTAGGGTTTATTTCATCGTTGCGGAAACTCATGTTTGACTTTGGGGTATTAAGTAAATTGGCTATCCTAATTGTCCAAATACCTCAAAATGTCAATTTTTACCGGTCTAATTTCGAAAGTAAAAAAAATCAAAGTGCTCGTCTTTAGTCTCCTACTATGAATCCGAACTCTACCGTTGAGAAAATCAAATTTCAGAAGGAAGGTTTGCTTCAGAAAGCCCAAGTATGATGCTTCTATTCAGGTATAAACATTATCATGGGTTTAGTATACAGAGAAATACTAGATGACTGTCTAAACATTATAGATTCTTGACATGACAATCAATTAACAAGTTAATTTAACATAATAAAACTGAAGCGTCAATCAGGTATCTCCAAATCTTGGATACCAAGTATGATGTTTCTATTCAGGTATAAACATTATCATGTTAGTATACAAAGAAATACTAGATGACTGTCTAAACATTATAGATTCTTGACATGACAATCAATTAACAAGTTAATTTAACATAATAAAACTGAAGCGTCAATCAGGTATCTCCAAATCTTGGATCTTCAAATATTAGGATTTCTTACTATTATGAATGATAATAGATAGGTGTAAGGGCTAATTTTTTGTCCATTCTTCAATTAAAAAAATTTGAATGGAGTGGATTAAGAATTTGGCTTTTTTTTTTGGATCCGTCTAGGATCAAATTTACTTTCCATTAGATAAAAGACATCCTTATTATTATTAAATTGTAACATAATAGAAATAGCAACGTGAAAAGTGACAAGAGTCAGAGCCCTAAGTTTGGTCAAAGCTTGCTTGGCCCGCAAGGCATTTGCTTGGTTCCCAGGGGCCCATTCTCCACGTCATGGACCTGGCTACAGGGTTAAACGAACCCCCAAGTCTTGTGACTGAACGAAGATGAGTTTCCAATAATTGTTTTTTTAAAAATTTGAGAAGGACAAATGAAAGAAACTGAAATGCCACCGCTGTCCTGTCCCCCCTCCCACGAAGCGGGCGCTGGAAAAGTTTCTCCTTTTCTCCCGAATATTAAAACCCTTCTTTTATTTACCGCTACGTTATAGTCAGTGTGGGACCCACTCAATGACCCGAGCCAAGCTCCCCCTCTTCATCGTCATAATAACCTAGCAAGCGAAAGTCGATTATAAGAGAGAGACAGAGAGAGAGAGAGAACAGGAAAAAAAAAAAAAATTAGAAAGAAGGAAGATTTATTTCAATTAGAAATGAACAGGCTGGGAAGGAAAGAAGGACTAAAAAGAGTTCAAATAGGAGCAGCTGCTCCTGCTTCTGCTGCCGCGGCTGCTGCCACCGTCACCACCACCGTCACCACTACTAGCGGGCGCGTGCTATCGGTGTCGGAATTCATATCGCAGTTTGGTGAGATATGATCTATATTACCTCCTATATATCTGTAGGAAATACTATTTCGGGAAAACACAAAAAAATTGAAGTTTATTATTTTTATTATTTATCCAAGGTTCTACTCTTGAACTTAATTATAAGCATCCTTATTTATATTGTATATTTTCTAACAAATAGAAACTTGAAATTTTTAACGGTTTTCAGGAAACTCAAATTCTTATTTCTTGATGGATGTTAAAGGATTCTCATAATCATAAGCGGTTGTTATATGTATATGTTGCAGATGAGGCTGCAAAGCGAAGGCTGAACAGCATGAACGAGAAGCTGAGAGGGCTAGAGATGCAGATGGAAGCGCTGGAGGCCGAGATGAGCAGGGCCAGTGACTCTTCTGGCTGGTCTTAATTAGCTACTCTATCATTATATCATGTATATATATATTTATCCCTCTCATAATTCATTCACTGACACTACATGTACCTTGTAGTCTCATGATACTTAGGCAGCTTGGCTAGCTTGGCATCTAAAACTTTTGTACCTCGAGTTTTATGTACTTTTTAGTAGTTAATTAGTTGTACAAATCACAGTAGATGTGAATATACTGTGTCTTGATGGTTTCCAATTATTTGTAGCATATATATATATATATATTATGTGATTGGAGAGTTGATGGGCTCTTTTTTTTTATTTTAAAAATATATATATGCACCTTGTGTTTTATCCTCACAAATCTATCATTGCGAACAGAAACTTGGAAGAGTGTAAAATGCATTGGTTTGCGGGATGATGTACTATTTCAGTAACAAGGAGGCAGCTCATTTGAGAATATATATGTTTTATGAAACAAAATTGAAAACTCTACTACGCATGTTTTATTAATAAAATAATGAAACTTGTTATCGAGATTGGATCGCTCAGATGCGGATGCGGATCTCATGATTTTAGGTGATTACCTAGCAATATTGATGTGATTCAGATTCTTAACAACCTAGAGCCATATCCTTTACTTAAACTTGGATTAGTGAAATGTCAGAAGAATATACTCACTGTTTATTCTAAAAACCTATTTAGAGCCATATATACATTATGAGATGTCAAGTGACACTTTAGTATCACATTTGAAACATGAACGTGCTGTTCATGTAGCCATCACTTTTTTTTTTTTTTTTTGTTTTTTCCCTGAAAGTTAAAACTGCCAATTGTTCATCCTTTTTCATTTAAAAGAGGAATTCTGTCATTTATTTTGGTACTAAATCTAAAAGATATTAATAGAAGTTACCTATCTACAGATGAGATGAATGGCTCAACTCATTGAGATCGTGGGAGTCGTGGGGTTTATATTGGGCTTTGAAATTGGTCAGGTGGACCAAGAGCCCATTAGTTTACTCCTAGCTTTACGCATTTCAGGGTGGTCTTAAAAACCTTTTTTTTTAGTTAAAGGCTTTATTATTATTGTTATTATTATTTTGAATAGCAAAGATCTGAAAGAAAGAAACTTCCATTAATCAGATTAAATTGCATATCATACCATCACGAATTGCTTGGAACTTCTTTACGTAATTTTTGAAGGTTGCAAATATGCTTTCTAAACCGCTAAGCAAGCCTAACCATCTTCGTATTTTATGATCTTGAACTGTTACGCAATTGTGTCCTTGTGATGAGTCTATTCTAAGCATAATAAACTAGACGGAGTTGAAAACAGAATCCAAACCGACTTGATTTGTATTTCCGGTTTTGGATTTTGTTTTCTTCCTCTCTTTTAATTATCTCAACCTTTTTGTTTCCTATTTCCTTTTTTAATTGAACAGGATGTTATTTAATTTTGGACATTAGACCGTTTGTTACTTGAGCCTTCCTCTTATTTAGTGAGCAACTGAGCAAGTCGTAAGGGGCTAAGTTACCCTTGTGATGATCTCTCTTTCTCAGATTAAAAGATTAAAAAGACCAACTCGTCACATGTAAAAACATGCAATATGGACATGAGCAACTAACAAAGTGTGTGTTTGGTTTAATTAAAGTTTCTGTAGTTTATTTTAAGCTGTAGATGGTAGTTGGTAAATGGGTTTGTGTTATCGTTTAGAAATTTTGATGGACATCAGATTTGATTAGATTTGGATCTTTTTAAGATTTTAGAATATTTGATTGGATTTTTGATTTTACTAGGATATTTGATTGGATTAGGAGTTTGGATTCTATTAGGATTTTGTTTGTTAGGGTTTTCCTATATATATGAGATTTGTATGGAGAATTGATTGATGAATAATATTTGAAAATTTTGAGAAATTTTCGGCGTGGATTTTGCTGAATTAAATCTTTCCTCGTGGATTCGTGGAGAGTGGGCATGGATTCGTCTGGATGGATTCCCAAACCCCTGTAAATTATTCATATTCTTCCCCAATTTCTCCAAAAAAACCATAATTCTCAAATCTTAACCCTAATTTTACCTCCGTTCTGCTTCAAACTTGGTATCAGAGCCTAGATTTTATTCTCCATCACCATCTTCTTCTTTCACATCTCCATCCTCTTTTTATTTCATTTCAGTTTTTATATTTATTTTTGAAAAAAAAAAGAGATCAGATCTTGAAAAAAAAAAGATCAGATTTGAGGAAAAAAAAAAAAAAATCAGCTCCGCTCTTCTTCTACTTCTCCATTCTCAACCCCGAGCAACCTAACCCAAACTCCCCACAGCCCCTTCCCCCCCGACCTCATCTCCTCTTCCGCATCTTCTTCTCCTCCCTCATTACCATCTCTGGGTCCACCTCGCTTTCCTTCTCCGACGAATCTACTGCAACAACAGCAACAACAACAAGCAGGAGTAGTAGCACAGTAGCAGTGCAATAGCAGCGGCAGCAGCGCAAAATGCAGCGGCAGTAGCGCAACAAGCAGCGACAGCAGTGCAGCAAGCGGCAACTGCGCAACAAGCAGCAGCGGCAGCGCAACAAGCAGCAACACCAACAGGCGGCAGCAGTAGCGCAACAATCAGCAGCAACGCAGCAACAGCAGAACAACAGCAGCAGCCAACAACAGCAACAACCTGTTAAGGAGAAAAGCGGTAATTCGAAACCCGTTCGGAGTCCAATTTGAGCCAGATTCGAAGCATTTTATTTCTGGATTTGTTTCCAACAATTGTGGTCAGATTTTAGAGCTCCTAAGCAGTCGAACCAACTTCGGAAAGCTCAAGGGACCACTACAAGTGCACGAACTTCTTCGGTTTTTGGGTAAACTCTAAACTAATCAATTTTCTTCAGCAAAATTTTGCAATTATTTTTGTGAAATTCTGCATAAGATTGTTAGTTAGAATTACTAATAATTATTTGCCAACTTATTGTTTGCGTGCATACACACATTTTAGGATCCATTTCCTTACATTTTAGAGACTAAACATTTAGGAAATTTTATTTGATCATTTAGTGCACGCATACAGAATTTGATTGAGTCTAGAAAATTGCATTGCATACGCTTGTTTGATTGTATGGTTCTTCATAACGGTAAAATGACCATCCAAAGTTCTAGTAATTTGGATGAAAAGTTAGAAATCATGATAAAACAATTAAAAACTGTCATTGGACAAATGGAATAGTTTAAAATTGTTAATAAACGATTGGAAGTACTAGAACAATAAATGGGCCACCTAGAAAAACAAAATAATCGAATTTATAAGAATGAATATAACGAAAGAAATCACGATCAGTATAGAGGACCAAGAGATCAAATGAAAGGTATAGAGATGAGAGTGTCCCTAGAACTAAGCGTATTGAAGATGATATCACACGTAAGATAAAAATAGAAACTCCTACATTCAATGACACTCACGACCCTAAAGACTTTAGTGACTGGCTCGCAGACATGGATTACTATTTCGATTGATATGACATGCCTGAAGAGCGTAAAATACGATTTGTTCGGATGCGACTGACAGGGCCCGCTAGGATATATTGAACATCGGTAGAAACAGAGTGTGATAGATATCTGGATGCGATAGAGACTTGGAATGATATGAAAACTAGACTTAAAGATAAGTATCTTCCAGTCACATTTAGGAGTCACCTTTTAGATAGGTTACACAGTTTTCACCAGGGGAGCATGACGGTCCAAGAGTACATTACTCAATTTCATGAATTGACACTTCGGTGTGATTTGCGAGAGGACCGACACCAGGCGATATCCAGATTTTGTTCTGCACTGCGCGCTGATATACAACGAGCCATGCATATCCATTCCCGGAATATAAATTCCCTTGCACAAGCTTGTTAATTAGCAGAAGATATTGAACACTCTCTCAAATTTTCTACTGACCGCAGAGTTACTTCTAAAGTCAGGGAGCAGTCCAGACGCCCTTCTGAACACAATAAGAAACTTAACACCCAAATCAACAAAAACTGTAAGGGTAAAACCGTAATGGGTGAGTCATCTAAACAAGACATGAAAGGCGTAGAGTGTTTTAAGTGTTATGAGTATGGCCACATAGCTTCACAGTGTCCCACTAGAGCTTTACTCGTGGAAGGAGAACATAATGATGATGATGATCTTGAGGAAGGTATATGAACCAGTAGGAAACGCTAGCGAGTCAACCGAGGAAATAGTCATTTCAAATGTGCGCTTAGGCATCGTTAGGTGTCTTTACACTAAAACAAAAGATGAAAATTGACGTAAATCTAGCATTTTCACTACGTACATCACACATGGAGGGAAGAGTTATCGAGTGATGATTGACGGGGGTAGTTGTGTGAATATAACCTCAAGAACAGCTGTTGAGAAAATGAGCCTTAAAACTGAACCCCATCCACAACCATACAACGTAATATGAGTAAATAAACTGCTCGATCTATTACCCAGTATTGTCTAGTGTCTATCCAGATGTCAAGCTATCAGACTAGCTTTGGTGCGATGTGTTAGATATGACCGACGCACATATCTTGCTTCGTAGGCCATGGTTGTATGACATAGATGTGATGAGTTTCGCCAAGTTAAACACATATACATTCAAATTTAATGGGAAGAAAATTATTTTGAAATCCGCGCCACCTAAGTCTAGTGATGAGAGCCCAAAGAGCTAAAAAGTCACAGGTCAGATACATAAAAAGTCTCTTCACCAGGTAAGTCGATCATAGTTTCTCAAGGAGAGTTTAGAGGAGGGACTAGTGTATGCGGTAATTGCTCTAGGAGAGACTTCTAGTCCACTTGTCGTTTACCAGCCTGAGGTTCATTAGATTCTCACTGATTTTCAGGATATCATGCCCGATGAGTTACCTGATGAGCTTTCTCCCCTTCGAGACATCCAGCATGCCATTGATTTCGTGCCAGGGTCCTTTTTGCCCAATTTACCTCATTATAGGATGAACCATATTGAGCACGTTGAGTTGAGAAGACAGTTAGATGAGTTATTGCGGAAATATTTTATTAGAGAGAGTTTGAGTCCTTGTACCGTTTCCGCTCTGCTCACACCTAAGAAGGATGGTAGCTGGAGGATGTGCGTTAATAGTCACGCCATTAACAAAATCACCGTTAAGTTTTAGCTTTCCCATTTCTAGACTTGATGACCTATTAGATATGATGGCTGGCTCTCAAATCTTTTCGAAGATAGATCTTCGAAGAGAATATCATCAGATTCGTATCCGTGAGGGTGATGAATGAAAAACTATCTTTAAAATTAAGGACGGATTGTATAAATGGTTGGTCATGCCTTTTGGTTTATCTAACGCACCTATCATATTTATGAGAGTTATGACTCAAATATTGCATCCTTTCTTAGGCAAGTTCGTTGTTGTCTATTTTGATGACATTCTCGTCTTCAATCAAACCCAAGAAGAGCATCTTTCTCATTTGACATAGATTTTAGAGACTCTCCGTAAGGAAAAACTGTTTGTCAATTTAAAGAAATGTGCGTTCTTAACTTGCTCTGTTCACTTTCTTGGGTTCATCGTCTCTAAAGACGGAGTAGCAGAAGTTAAAGTCATAAAAGAATGGCCTACTCCTCGTACGATCCATGAGGCCAGGAGCTTCCATGGTCTGACCACTGTCGGCGAAAAATTCTGGAGTCATCTTTCAAAACAAGGCAGATCCGCGAATTTAGGGTTTGAGGTCCGTGACTCAGCAGATCCGCGAATCTAAAGTCCGAGGTTCGTGACCCAGTTACGACAGAGCAGATCCGCGAATCTAAAGTTTGAGATTCGCGATGCTATCTATAACTTCCGGGGAAGGGTTTAATACAAAATCGCTCGACCCGAATAAAGTAAGTTGCCATCTCGAATCGTGGAGTTAACTGCCGAACGAGTATGACGGCACTATTTAGATCGTGGAGGTAACCGCCAAACGAATATGACGGCACCACTAGAATAATGGAGCTAACCGTTGGGCGAATAAGACGGGGACGCTGCTTTGAAACCCTTATAAAGAGTGGGGAAACAGGAAAAATAGGGGATCGATCATTTTCTTCTCAACTATCCTTTATGATCAGGAGTTCAGAGCCTTTTTGCCAATTGAAACAGTTCGTGCGGAGTGTCAACGGAGAGTAAGATCGTCATCTACAGTTACTTCAGAACCCAGCCTTAAACAAAGAGGAATTTAATTTTTCCTCATTTTCTGTAAACGGAAAACCGTTGAAATTGTAATATTTTATTGAGATATTCAAATAAAAGATGTTTATAACTTTATGGCGAACAACCACATTTTATAGGAGGTTTGTTAGGCGATTTAGTACTATCATGGCTCCGATCACTGATTGTCTTAAGAAAGGAAAGTTTCAATGGACTAAATCTGCTACTCATGCTTTCGAGGAGATTAAGGAGAAGTTGAATACTGCTCCGGTCCTTCATCTTCCAGATTTCTCGAAGATTTTCGAGGTAGCATGTGACGCATCAGGCGTAGGTATAGGTGGTGTCTTGAGCCAAGAAAATCATCCCATCGCTTTTTTTAACGAAAAGTTGAATTAGACGAAACAGCGCTACGATGTTTATGATTGAGAGTTTTATACAGTAGTGTAATGTTTGCGTTATTGGCGTCACTATTTGCTACCAAAAGAGTTCGTTCTATATTCAGACCATCAAGCTCTACGCTATATCAATTCCCAAAAGAGAGTAGGATATCGACACATCAAATGGCTTGAATTTATTCAGGAGTACAATTTTGTGCTCAAACACTGTACCGGAACTGAAAATAAAATCGCTGATACATTAAGTATGAAACTTTGCACTTTACAGACGATGAGTACAAAAGTTATCAGATTTGAGCAAATCATTCAAGACTATCCTACTTGTCGGGACTTTAGTGACATCTATACATCTCTGACACAAAATCCTCCTACTATAGTAGATGTCTTCACCATTATTGATGGTTTTTTATTTAGAGGTACCTGTTTATATATTCCCAATACTTCTTTACATGATTATCTGATTTGGGAAATGCATGCGGGAGGGATCGATGGTCATTTCGGTCGAGATAAAACTATCATTCTTGTAGATGACCGATTTTATTGACTAAGCATTAAGCGTGATGTTGCGCGAGTTGTGTCGCATTATCGAGTTTGTCAGGTAGTTAAGGGTAGGAAGCAGGATACATGACTCTACACACCATTATCCATACCCTTTGTACCTTGGGAGTATTTTAACATGAATTTCATTTTAGGACTCCCTCGCACACTTAGGAAATATGATACTATATTAGTTCTGGTGGATAGATTTTTCCAAGATGGCACATTTTATCCCTTACCACAAGACTTCGGATGTCTCACATATTGCACACTTGTTCTGAAAAGAGATAGTTCGTTTGCATGGCCTTCCTAAGTTGATTATTTCTGACAGAGATGTTCGATTCACAAGTAATTTTTGGTGAACTATCTGGAAGAAAATGGGTACCACACTTAAATTCTCCACTGCTTATCATCCACAAACAGATGGTCAGACAGAAATTATCAATCGTAGCTTAGGAGACTTGCTTCGATGTTTAGTGGGCGACATTTAACCACCTGGGATCTTGTTTTGCCTATAACGAAGTTTGCATATAATGGCTCAGTCAATAGGTCTACTGAGATGAGTCAATTTGAGGTAATTACAGGTTATAAACCTAGAAAACCTATAGACCTTCTTCACCTCCCAATAGGTGATAGGCTTAGTGCCCCAGCCGAGTCTTTTGCACAACATTTGCATGATCATATTCGTCGGCAAATAGCAATTAGTAATAATAACTAAAAGTCTGTAGTAGACTCGCATAAAAGATGCAGGAATTTGCAGTTGATGATGAAGTGATGGTTAGAGTGTGTCCGCAGAGGTTCCCTCCAGGAACCTTGAAGAAACTTCATGCTCGACGTATGGGTCCATATCGAGTTTTAAAGAGGATTGGTTCTAATACTTATGAACTTGCGATTCCCCACAATCTCAGGATCAATCCAGTTTTCAACGTCGAGAACTTAACTTCATACCGTGCTCCATTTGATTATCCAGCAGTTATTCCAGATCTACCATCATCAGCTTTGCTAGGATATCGGTATTTTTCCATCCGTACACTGCCTCTTCCTGCTCCACGAAAGCGTCATATAGATCAGATTGAAGACATTCTGGATGATGAGATTTTTTCGACTGCTGATGGTGGATATCAGCGTTATTTGGTGCGCTGGCATAGACGTCCAGACTCAGATTGCACTTGGTTAAGCACCAAAGATGTCCAGCAGCTTGATCCAGATTTACTCAATGATTATCATCTTCGTCATTCACGGGAACTTCATGTTTTGAAGCCGGGGAGAATTGATGGAGATCAGATTTGATCATATTTGGATTTTGTTAAGATTTTGGAATATTTGATTGAATTTTGAATTTTATTAGGATATTTGATTGGATTAGGAGTTTGGATTCTATTAGGATTTTGTTTATTAGGGTTTTCCTATATATATGGGTTTTGAATGGAGAATTGATTAATGAATAATATTTGAAAATTTTGAGAAAATTTTGGCGTGAATTTCGCTAAATTAAATCTTTCTTCGTGGAGAGTGGAGAGTGGGCGTGGATTCACCTGGGTGGATTCCCAAACCCCTATAAATTCTTCTTGTTCTTCTCCAATTTCTCCAAAAAAATCATAATTCTCAAACCCTAACCCTAATTTTGCCTCTGTTCTGCATCAAATCTACTCTTCAGAAAATTTATCTCTAGCACTAAAAAAACATGAAGGAAGAGAGTGACAAAAATATTATCTTAACTATCATTCCTAGCTAAATATGGATGTAGGGTATACCTTTTGAAACTTAAAGGTGTTTTGGGTGAATTTAGCTAATAATACAATTATTAAAATACAAAACAAATTTTCTTTATCTTCATTATAACTTCAGAATTTTTGTATAGTGGCATGTACTTCAAACTGGCAAATTGGGTGCATATTTATCATTTTGAGGTCTCTATCACGACATTAAAACTCTGATGTTATAATAAGGATCGAGAAAAATTGTTTTGCACTTTAATATGTACGATGACAACTTTGTTGAGAGATGCTAAAACTATAGCGGTTGATAAAAGGTAGGGCTGTCCATTTATTACTGAGATTGTCCCGCTTACAAGTCAGTGTTGTTCGTCGATAATTGTAGCGTCTGCTTATTATAGATATACTGAACAATTACGAAAGCATCTTTGATAATTCTATACTTTTTGCACATTTGTTACAATAACCTGGCACAAGATCTGCACTTTGGCTGGCCCAGCTTTGGGTCCAACACAAAAGGTCCAAACTTAGGGGTGGCAAGTGGGTCGTGTCTGGCATGGCCGGGCACGGCACGTCCCACTTTTGGGACGTGCCCCAGGCACGTCATGTCTGCTCAGGCGTACGCCCGGGCTCGGCCCGCCGGGCATGTGCCGTGTCCGGACCGAGGCGAATTGGCATGTTTTTTTAATTTTTTTAAAAAAATATTAAGTTCATTATTAAGTAAGTTTAGGAGAATATTTAGTTTAATTTAATTAGTTTTAATAAGAAGAAACGATAGTATAAATGAAATTTTATTATATTAAGTATCATTATATTGACATAGTTGCTCTGTAAATCTTTTTAGAAATCATAAAAAACTCAAAGAGAGTGGAGAGGACCATGGCCGTCACCCTCAAACTTTTTCTTAGTAATTTTTTTTCAAGAGATTTATGAGTTAAAAAAATTACATGAAAAAATTTAAAAAAAATTACATGATTATTTTTAAAAAATTACATGAAAAAAATTAAAAATGTAGAAATTACAATTTGAATAGTAAAACAAAAGTCTATTTTCATTCATTTTCTGATAAGTTCTCTAATTCTATTACGTTGGACAATTCTTATTCTCTTTTTTCTGAGGCTTCTTGATCACTTATTCTCTTACTTGAATCTTCTTGATCACTTGATTATTACTTGAAACTTGATCGAATATGGTAGAATTTATTTGGAAGAACTTTATTTTTAGAAATTTTTGAGAGAGTTGAGAATTGAGAAGAGTTTTTGATAGAATGAATTTGTTTGTATGAAAAATAGAAATAGAGGAAATGAGGTGTTATTTATAGGGAAAGAAAGCTTTTTTTGCAAAAGAAAATTGCAAAAACCCCCTAACGATTATTTTGGCCGTTGGTGAGAAAACTTTGCCAAAAAATTGCAAGAGTCTCCCCCAACGACTATAAAAATAGCTGCTGGGGGCTCTGTGCAATAAAAATTTGCAAAAAAACCTTCTCTAATGGCTATAAAAGGCTAATTTTTTTTTAAAAAAATAGGCTAGTCGAGCCGTGACTGGCATGTGCTAGGCACGGTTCGGCCTGCCCGGACCGCACCATGCCATCGATCCGAGCAATACATGAACTGACTCGAGTCGTGTTAGGCATGTACCCGGCACGTGTCAGGCATAGTGTGCCCTGCGGGCCACCCCTGCCCTAACCGGCCTTTTCCAAGTACCCCAACTTGTATGCATGGACATGACGTATCATTATTTTTATTGCTCTTGAACCGATACATAGCTAGTCAAATGCGGTGGCTGTATGCATTATTGCATTGTCCCATCACCTTTGTCTCCTCCAAACAAATCCGAGTCAAAGTCGACACAAGAAGGCCCAGGGGTCTTGTCTGTTCATCATGAAAGAAATCAAGATAAATTGTAAGGGGTTTCAGCATCAAAATGAATAAAAGGCGCTCTCGATATATTAGCTCCTGGGAATACTAGTGAGGTGGTGGTTCTAAAATAATCAAGTAGTCCTCTTCATTTGTACCAAGTCTTTTATCTTTATCAATATATGCGCTTACAGTTTCAACAGTTGAGGCCCATTGACGTAGACTGCTCGTGGAAAGATTTGACCCCTCTTATAGTTTTCTACAAACTCCGACCTTTAGGTGTTGTATGGAGACATGACATCTATAATCAATCTATTAACCTTTTCAAAAGAAAGCTATAGCGATAAATAAACCTTTATAAAAATAAATTTCTTTGGCTCATGTTATTAAGAAATAAACAAAAAAAAATTGCTAGAATGAGTATAGATACAAGTGCCATCACGTGCTCTTTCGGATTATGAATTTGATTCTTGATAGAGATTTAATTTAGAGAATGATATAAAAATATGAGTGCATTAGTTTGAATAGAAAATAAAAATAAAAAAATAAAAAAAAATTAAAATATTTTTTTAGTTTGATCTGTGTTTTAATTAATCTGCAGCCTAAGAACAGACAAAAACTAAATAATAAATACACCATACACTCTCCCCCAAAATTAGACCAAAACTTGAGCAGTT
This sequence comes from Dracaena cambodiana, assembly GCA_036321105.1. Taxonomy (NCBI): domain Eukaryota; kingdom Viridiplantae; phylum Streptophyta; class Magnoliopsida; order Asparagales; family Asparagaceae; genus Dracaena; species Dracaena cambodiana. The sequence continues at coordinate 41,083,423 of JAYEPQ010000008.1, read as the reverse complement.
AAATAAATTAAATAGCAAAATATAAGAGTCTGCTCCGCTAGTTCCTTAATAAACCCGCTACAAGGAGTACCTACAAACACATTACAAGAATCCAATTATCATATATTTGATCTTGTTGATGTGAAATTATTGAAAACTCAGCCAAAATAAGTTCTCTACGAAGAATCCTAAAACCTCTTCCTTTCTCTTTTTAATGTTTTTTTTTTTTTGGCAACCTGCATGCAATACACCAACTTGGATGAAGAAATTATGGAATGAACCATTGATCTCTCTCCTACTTTTCTTTCTTAAGTCACATGACTTGAAGTCTCCAACGTGGGCTGTGCCAACTTGACCTAGGTTGGTCTTCTCATGAACCGACATCAAGAGACGAAAGCGATGAGTCATCTCATGGGTATGGAACCAAACCTAAAATCATTGTTACAAATGCAAGATACTTACATGACCTTAGATGTTTCAACGCAACGCTATATTTTACTTTTACATATTTAATTTTTGTATAATTAATTTTATCCTAATCACTTTTAGATATCTACCTATTACTAAATATCCAGAAAAAATGTATTAATTTCTACCTTAACACACTTTTCTAGTACTTGCAACGTTACTCATGGTGCTAGGTAGTTTTGTTGGTATTATGGAGCTCGAAAATTGTTTGGTGAAAGTGTCAGATATGCGATATGCTCAGATTCTTGGAAAAGATATATACTTCATATAGTACTTTATATATTTATTGTTCTTTCAAATTACTTTTGGATATTTACCTTTACCGTGTATCCAGTAATGCAATATTCTCTTACACACCTTACTTCATTTTACTAGCACTTGTAACGTTACTCGTGGTAGCTCTGCTAGTAGTAGAACTTGAACATTGTCTGATGAAGTGCGCGATATCTTGAAACTCCTTTAGTTTTTCTTTCTTGTTTATTTTTCTTCTTTATGAGATTGGAAACTCCTTTCAGGTATTTGAACAATAGAAAGGTACACCATATTTTTGATATAAATATATCTCTACCATATTCTAGAAAAATGCTACGCTCTAAAGATTTATTTTCCAATTCAAAGTATCATTTCTTGTTTTCTTCATGATGATATCTTTTCTTTATGCGAATCATGATAACATCTTGTATGAAGAATAATTTAGAAATAACATATAACATGTTGTGTTAAACAGAGCAAACAATGATAAAGAATAATTAGACTGATATTTATATAGCATACACACCATGAAGACACATATTATGTCCTTATTACTAAGATAAGGTACTTCAAAGTAGTTAGGATAAACAATATAAGATTATTTCTTCGTAATCATTGAGCAATCGGACTCCTTTTACAGTTCAACAAAGTGGTTAGCAATAGAACACGGAAACAATTTTGCCCACCGTTTCAACCTCAAAAAAATAAAAATAAAAATAAAAAAATAATAAAAAATACCAAAGTGGTTAGCAATAGATCACTAGAGGGAAATAAGAAAAATGATAATTAATCTCTAAACTCAAGCATATATAATGGATTCAACTGAATCCTAGTCACACAATTATTACTACATACATAACTGAACTATGCTAATACTAAGGCCTTGAGACGAAGTACTTGAAAGATCTCACTCCAATGCTGCAATTAGCATGGTCAGATCCAAAGTACTCAGCCCCGTATCGGCCTCGTCTCTGCTAAAGCCTGTAACAACTGAATCTGATCATGTCTCGTGGTCATGTCTTGCATTCTGATCAAAGGACTCGCTTGTTTCTTGCAAACAGGCGGGGAGAGCGAAAGCGAGAGCATGCTGTCAGCTTCCTGATCAGTTTCGGTATCATCCTTCGGCTTACCAACTTCATGGCCCTGAGAACATGGTCTCAAGCTTAATTGCAAGTTATTAGGTATGTTACTCATGTTCTCTTTCGTCGCCATCATCTTTTTCTTCTTCTCTGTACTAGCTGCTTCTCCACTGAAAATAATATCATCAAATTTGCGCCTGTTATCATTTGCATGGTTCTTCTGTTGCTGCATCGCTCAATAAGTGAAGTGAAGGTCAGCATCTGAAAACTCTCATTTAATGAAATACAAATTTAATATATATATATAGAGAGAGAACGGGAAATTCACCGGCGGTGGAGGGAGTTTCTTCATCGCCATTTAGATGGTCCAATACAATTATTACACGTGGCGCCACTTAAGATAGCAAATAAAAGAACTTGCTTAACTGTCATTTGATTGGCGCCACGTGTAATAATTGTATTGGGCCATTTAAGTGACGGTGATGGAACTTCCTTCACCGCCGGTGAATTCCCGTTTACTCATATATATATATATATATATATATATATATATATATATATATATATATATATATATATATATATATATATATATATATATATATTATGGTATGTCTCAATGCATGGAAACACGAGGGCAAGCAAAAGACAAGTATATAGACTTGTACACAAGTGTTTGATATATAGAATTCTTTGATAAGTTAATATATTTGCATGTGTATCGCGATCTACCACTTAAAACTGAAGGTAGCTAGCTATGTTAATTGATCTTTACCGTTAGAAGAAATTACCTCAAGGGGAAATAGATTCTCATATTGAGGGCCAAAGCCTTCTTTTTTTATGATAACCTCATGTGGATGAGACTCGACCTTCTCCTCGATGTTACTCCTATTGTAGTTATTATAGCGATTATTTCTGATATTGTTCCATTCAATGTTAGAATCACCAGAAGCCGCGAATGTAGAACCAACAACATCAAGCAGATGAGATGTCATTGGCTTGCCTTCTTTCTCAAAGATCATGTCCCGAATAAATCTCTTGTACGGTCCATGGTCTTCAGTTGAACTAGCCCTCATTGTCATTTGATGATTGGAGGCCCACTGTAACTGCCTACTAAGAGAAGGAAAAACATAGAAAGTTACCATTTTGTTAAGAAATTTGGTATGGTCCTTTAAATCATGATGCAGCTCAACTATTTGATACCTTAAGTTGCAGTGTCTAAAACAGTAAGGCTGATGAGGACTTGATTGTCCAAGGAGATTGTAAAAACGCTCTAGGTCGCTAATATTTTTGGATTGAGAAAGAAACCCATTATCCATTCTCAAGGATTTAGATGATATCTCAGACGTTTGATCTCTTCTTGTGATATAAATATCCATTGGCGATAGTCCTGGCAAAAGAAATTGCAATAGCCAAATTCATAAATTACTATTCCTCTTCAAGGGAATTCTAAATGGCTTGAAAGTAATCTTAATTTCTTAATTTTCAACGATGTATATGAAAGGAAAAATACCGAAAAAGGTTAAGAAAATTGAGGGTTTTTGTAAGAAATTAAACATAGAGATACTAATTTTCTTGAAGTGCGTGGTCTAGCAAATATTAGTCATGGTTGTTTTGCAAGTATCTTTAGAGTTTCATGAAAAATTTCTTAAGTGCATGGTCTAGCAATTATTACTCATGGTTGTTTTGCAAGTATCATTAGAGTTTCATGAGAAATTTTTCATGATCAGTTTCATGTGTTAAAGTCCTTGGATTATGTAACTTTGAAGTTTCTATAATATATATAGCTACTATATATATAATTCCACCACAACAAAATATACTTGGTTTTATGGACATATATGACACTGGTCCATGAAAATATAAAGCATGAATAATTTCATTATAAAACATTCACTTTTCTTTATTTATTTATTTATTTATTTTTGAAAATATGACGGAATATGATCCTTATAATTTGTTATATTTTAACTTTCCCGAACAACAATTAGTTGGCTATTTTTGGTTAAAGAAGGGAAAAAAAAATTGCCAATATGTATGATCAGACTAGAAAACAAATAGAGTCCTTTTAGAATCCTTTTTCATTATATAAAAAAAATAATCCAATACTAAGTATTATTAGGTTTTGATCAGCACAAGTAGAAAGAGCAACATCAACAAGAACATGAAATCAAACCTGAAGCAGAAATTGGCAACTTCTCATACCCCGAATCATCTAGCTTCTTGATCCGATACATCTAATTTGGCACCAGAAGGAAAATAATGCATAAACTACTGAAAGTAAATATTGCTGGAAAAACAATAGAAAAGTTAACGGGCTTTAATTTACTCTTTTCTGGTTTCCTTTCTCATACGATACCTGAAGGTGGCTCTTTATGTGAGATATACTGAGCCCCTGTACGTTCATCATCCTAAGTACCAACTTTGGTGTTGCTCCTGCAACATACACCATACAAGTAATTCACTAGAAACATACTAACCTAAAATTTTACTTTCTCGATCTAATGTAGATCTGTCATACAATATTATCATAAGTATTTTATTATGTTTAAGACGAGACAATCTTACTTTCCTGGCCACCTAGCCTTTCAACTGCAAGAACAAAAGATCGGTGCAGATCTGATGTCCACTTCAGCCTAGGCATTTTCGATCTGTTGTACTGCCTCACTGTGCTGGCTCGCTCGCTACTGCTCCCTGACGAGCTGTTCTTCTTCTTATTATTATCATTGCTGCTGCCTCCACTGCTATTGTTATTGCTGGAGCTCTCTCCTGCAGCAGCCTGATCAGTGGTGCTCTCCCCCTCATCGTCACTGCTATCACCATCCTCCTCTTCAAGCCCATCAATATCTACACCCTCATTTAGGTCAAGCGCTGCCACCGGTCTTCTGCTGCTTTCCACGCTCTTCTCCATCCTCTCAACATCGTCGTGCTCCTCCCCCCTCTCCATCTAATTCTCTGCTCTACTATTTGTTTTTCTTGGTGGTTATGGGGAGAAAAAGAGTAAGAGGGAGATTGAAGAAGACTTGTTGCCACACAAAAATCCAAGGAAAATTGTCATCAATAGTTTAGGAGGGGTGCAATAGGAGAATAAACAATTATTAGAGGGTTGAAGGGAAATAATAATAATAATAATAAGGTTGCATTGATTGGATTAGTTTAGTGTGAGGAAGATGATGACATAATTAATAATTATTCCTTTGATTGACTAGGGGCCTTGATATTAATTAGTGTAATCCTTTTGTATGAAAGGCTTGAGAGAGATTGTTTAGGTGGGAAACCAAGCAGAAAATGTTAACACTAATGTAATGCAAAACTCAGTAATTGGTGAGTAATTACAATTTATTAAGCGCTAGTTTTTGTCCATGGAATTGTATCTAGCTGAAAAGAGGAAAAAAAAAATGTTGCAATTAGACAATTTTGGTCCATATATAGTAGCAAAATTTGTTGATTACAATATGTTTTTTTGATAAATTTTCCTAATGTTTAATATTTTTAGCCTCAACCATTCATCGTGTTGAGATATGATTGAGATATGATGAAATATGATTATATTGCTGAGATATTTTGAGATATTTTCCTATTAGATATTGAGATATTTTTCTAAATTAGGATAGTTGATAAATTTCTGAGTATACTAATTTAGGATAGTTGATAAATATCTGATTATACTAATTAAAGATTTTATGTAATTAGTATCAATTACAGACCCTATAATTATTCTTTTCCTTACCTCCTTCACATATAAAAAGATGCCTCATTGTACAGGTCACAACAAGAAAACATACAGAAATTTGTCCATTCCGCTTTCGCTTTATTTTCTTTTACATGGTATCCGATCCATCGAAATTTTGGTGGCTCTTCTAACTTCTTTTGTGAGTACATAAACCACTCTAAGTGAGTTTTTATTTTGTCCTCACATATCCCGAAGCTCTTTATGTCCGTTTTGGCCATTTTGAAGTCAGATCTCGATAATCTTCTATCTTCATATTGTTCATCTCTGTTCGATCACCTTCCGTTAAAATTTCAATTCCATCGGACTTAACAAGCTCTTCCACGCACCGTGTGAAGTCTCTGCAAGTGATCTTCACGCACCTCTCTTTTCCAACGCGTGAGCCCCACTCGCCCTAGTCAATTATGTTTTTCAATCAGATTTGACTTTTTTGAACGCTGATTTTTTGATTGATTTTTCGGGAGTTGATTTTGGCATATTCTTTCTAAAATGTCTTCTCAAAATGATATTGTTCGTGATATTACTCGTCCACTTAATATTGTTTTGGATGGAGCCAACTATAATTTTTGGGCTTTCAATATGAAACTTTTTCTTAAAATAAGAAATATGTGGTGTTATATTTCTGAGAATTCTCCTAAGCCTGTTCGTGCTAAGGATGAATCTGCTGCTGATTACACTACTCGCTTGGACGACTGGGCTTGGACGACTGGGAGAATATTTATAGCAAGATTCTGCAGTGGATTGTTAACACATCAATCTCATCTATTAACAGTTTTCTATCTCGACTCGAGAATGCTAACCTTGCATGGGATTTCTTGGCTACTCGGTACTATTGCTGTAATGATACTTCTCTTCAGTTTCAGATTGAGACAAAACTTTACCAGATGTGTTAAAAACCCAGTCAGTCCATCACTGAGTTTTACTCTCAAGTTGCTCTTTTTTGGGACCAGTGGACTGCTGCTGTACCCCAACTTCATTGTGCTGCAGACATCGAGCTCTTTACCAAGTATCGGGACCGCCGCAAATTCATGCATTTTATGATGGCTCTTCGCGATGACTTTGAATCCACTCGGACAGCCCTTCTTCATCGTGCGCCACTTCCTATTATGAATCTTACTGTTGCTGAGTTAATTTCCTAGAAATATCGTCGTATTACTATGAAGCTAATCTTGTTTTGGCTACTGTCTCTTTGCCTTCCTCCCAACGTTCTGCTCCATAGTCACAATCCTCTTCCAGAAGTTATTTTGTCGGTATTGCAAGAAATGTGGCCACTTGATTATTGATTGTTTTAAGTTGCAGTAGAAAAAGACTCGAAACTCTTGAGATTCCCTCCAACAGGCTGCTATAGTTGTCTCCACTAATCCCTATACCCCCTAAGTCTTCTTCTCAGTCTACTTCACTCACTGCTGCTATTGGTCCATCAGATTCTATCTCATTCATCTACTGCACTATCCGTAATTCCAGATACTTTTTCTTGGTTTTTGGATTCTGTTTGTTATAATCATATGATTTCTGATTCCACCATTTTTCTACTAAATCTGCTTTAATTAGATGCTAATCATATTATTTATACTGCCGATGGTTTTGCGATGCCTGTTAGCCATATTGGTTATATTTCTACCTTCGACATCTCTATCAATAATACCTATTTAGTTCCTAAGTTATCGTCGAACCTCCTCTCTATTGGCCAAATTGTTGAGTTAAGTTTTGAGCTTCACTTTTCTTTTTGTGGTGTTGATGTGCAAGATCCTTAGACGGGTCAGGTCATTGGGACAGACCGTAAAGTTAGACATATATTTGAAATGGTAAACTTACAGATTCTTTCCACTACACCTTCGGCTGTGTTTGCCATTACTTTTAGTATTTGGAATTATCATCTCGATCATACTTTTTTACTTTATATTCAGCAGTTATCCTCTAGTGGTCTCTTTGGATCTGTCACTTTTGATAAGTTTGATTATTTTTCTTGTCAACTTGATAAACAGACTCATTTACTTTTTAATACTAGTGACTCTTTTTTTTCTGCTCCTTTTGATCTTATTCACTCTGATATTTGAGGCCCTTCTCCAATTTCTACCGAAGGGGGCTCGCGCTATTTTGTCATATTTGTGGATGATTTCTCACGTTATATATAGATTTATCTTATGCATAAACGTTCTGAGTTGTTTGCAATTTACAAACGCGTTCACTAAATGGTACTTACCCAGTTTTCTCGTGCTATCATAGTTTCTCGTTCTGATAATGCTCTGGAGTATAACGAAAAATTCTTCATTGAGTTTTTGCAACAAAATAACACTCTCTCCCATCGCTCTTGTCCCTATACATCACAATAAAATGGTCGAGTAAAGCGTAAACACCGTCACATTCTAGACACCGTCCGATCTCTCCTAATTTTTGCCTCGCTTCCTAAGCGTTTTTGGGGAGAAGCTGCTCTTACTGTTGTTTACACTATCAATCGTGTCCACTTACCTATTCTTGACAACAAAACTATTTTTGAACTGTTGTATGGTATCATTCCTGATTACAGCTCTCTTCGAGTTTTTGGTTGTGCCTGCTTCGTTCTTCTCCCCCGCATGAACGAACGAAGTTGGAACCCCGTTCTAGATTGTGTTGCTTTCTTGGTTATGGCTTTGAATAAAAAAAGATACCGTTGTTATGATCCTATCACCAAACGCCTTCGTATCTTTCGTCATGTAGAGTTTTGGGAACATAACCTCTTCACCACCCTTTCCTCCTTTCCCTTACTTCACTCTCGTCATTTCCCTATCTTTATTGATCCCTCTATTACTCTGTTTTTCAAGTCTACTAACTCTTTTACAGGTGATACCAGCTCCTTTGACGATCTATCATCGGCCTCTTCTAATGACCTTGCTCCCCCTGCGGATCTAGCATCATCACCTGGCTCTCTTCAAGATGTGCCTATACCACCTTCTGCTGCTGAGTCCTCCCAAGTTATTGCACATCGTCGTTCTGATAGGGTAAGAGTTCCTCTTTTCCATTTTCATTATTACCACTGTTCCTATGCTCTTACTACTCTTCATAAGTCACACTCTTATCGTGAGGCTAGTTCTAATCCTCTTTGGAAGCATGTTATATCTGATGAATTAGATACTCTTAACAAGACATATACTTGGGATTTAGTGGATTTGCCTCCTAGAGAGTTTGCAGTGAGTTGTAAGTGGGTTTAGAAGATTAAGACTAGGACAGATGACTCAGTTGAGCGATCCAAATCCCGTCTTGTTGCGTTGGGTTGCTCTCAAGAGTATGGAATTGACTATGAGGAGATTTTTGCTCCTGTTGCTCAACTTACTTCTGTTAGATCTTTGATTGTTGTTGTTATTGTTCGGCATTAGTCATTGTTTCAAATGGATGTCAAAATGCCTTTCTTAACGGTGATCTTACTGAGAAAATTTATATGAAGTCTCCTTCTGGTTATGAGCATCCTCTTCACAAGGTTTGCGGCCTTCGTCGTGCGATTTATGGTCTGAAGTAGGCTCCTCGTGCTTGGTTTGCTAAGTTTACCTCAGTCATTACAGAACAAGGTTTTGTAGCCAGTACTTATGACATTATTCATCCGTAAGACTGCCTCTGGCACCACTCTTTTGCTTCTCTATATTGATGACATGATCATCACTGGTGATAATACTGCTGACTTTCGTGCGTTTCAGGCTTTTCTGGGTCATTATTTTGAAATGAAAGATCTAGGCACGCTCAGTTACTTCCTCTTGAGGTGTCATCTTTTTTAGATGGTTATTCTTTTTCTCAGACCAAGTATACTTCAGATCTTATATTCAGAACTGATCTAACCGACAGTAAAACTGTCAGTACCCCTTTGGAATATAATACTCGGCTCAACGTTACTGATGGTGTGCCTCTATCTAATCCTATTCTCTATGGACAATTGGTTGGTAGTCTTATTTATCTCACAGTTACTTACCCTGATATTTCTTATATTGTTCACCTGGTCAGTCAGTTCATGCCTGAGCCTCGCCCACCCCACTATGTTGTTGTTATTCAAATCCTCCGCTATGTCAAGGGCACTCTTTTTCATGGTTGACACTATTTATCTCAGTTATTTTTTGAGTTACGTGCTTATTTTGATGTTGATTGGGCTGGTGATCCTACGGATCATCGTTCTACCACTGATATTTATTCCTTACTTGGCTCATATCTTATTTCTTAGCGAAGTAAGAAACAAACAGTTGTTGCTCGATATCTTATTTCTTAGCGAAGTAAGAAACAAACAGTTGTTGCTCGATCTACCACTGAGGTTGACTATCGTGCCCTTACTGATGCTACTACTGAGCTTTTATGGTTGCGTCGTCTTTTGCCTGACTTGGATGCCCCTTAGCTGTCTCGTTCTTCCTTTTACTGTGACAACCAGAGTGCTATTCAGATTGCGCATAATAATATTTTTCACGAGCACATCAAACATATTGAGATTGACTGCCACTTCATCAGGCATCATCTTAGTGATAACACCCTTCGCTTATATTCGGTTTCCTCTGCTGATCAACTTGTTGATATTTTCACTAAGTCACACTCACCTGGTCGTCTTAGTGAACTTTTTAGCAAACTCCAATTGGCTTCTACGGCGCCACCATGAGTTTGATTGGGGATGTTGAGATATGATTGAGATATGATTATATTACTGAGATATTTTGAGATACTTTCATATCGATGATGAGATATTTTCTAAATTAGGATAGTTGACAAATCTCTGATTATACTTGCTAGTAGTGAAAATTTCTAAGTAAAAAGGAATTTTCCACACAGAATGCTAAACTAACTCTGTAGCTCCGCGTTTGACTATTTTAGCCTCGCGTTTGAGCAAAACGCGGAGCTAATCCCTAACTCCGCGTTCTGATGAATTTAGCTCCTTGTTAACTCCGCGTGAGCAGATTTCATTAGAAATCTAAATTGATTGTGATTGAGATTTGGGCTTATCCAATACTCAAATTGAGTCCAATAAGAATCCTAAATTGATTGTGATTGAAACTTAGACTTATCCAATACCCAAATTGAGTCCAATCAGAATTCCAAATCAAGAGATTTAAATCAATATTAAATATTTGATTAGAATCCTTGATGAATACAAAAACTTTCTTTTCCTATTCCTATGGAAATCTTTATTTCTATTCCTATGGAAACTCTCATAACCACTAAAATCTATAAATACCCTCTTTCAAAAGACTTTAGAGATCATCAATCAATAACAGATCAATCAATTCATGATCATCCATGATCATGAATCTTTAATAGATCATTAGATCTTCAATCTTTTTGAGATTATCGATCTTTTTGGAGCACAAAAAAGTTCAAGTTACACGTGAGAGTCTTGAACGAATCAAGACCAGAGAAGATCAACAAGAGTTAGCCGTCATCTTCGTCAAGCAAGAAAATCATCGACGTCAGATAGTCCAAAGGAGCTATTTAGTAGATCCCATCGCTACGAGATCCCACGATATTTTGTAAAAGAGAGCGACATTTATAAATCCTCTCGTTTGTTCTTTTCTTGTTCACTTTCGTTGTAATTTAAGTTATATTCAATGGAAGGAGGCAAAAATTTTGCTACAAACAAACTGACGACCACAGTGGGAGAATTCTCTATCACCAAAAAAGAGATCGTGGTGCAATCTGACGTCGAGAGGATCGGATCCGACGTGAACATGCTAGTCGTAGAGATCGACTAGTAGAAGTACGAGGAGTATCTCTCCTCTGAGTCAGCTAACCTAACTGAAACACGGCGCTATCGTCGCGTGCGCTCCAATACCCGAGAATCGGGTAATCGGAGACCCGTGGAGACCGCGACCATAGAGCCGTCGTTTGGGTAGGAAACCCTAGCAGATTATGGTCTCTTTACTGCCGAGGAAAGCCCGGGAACTGGATTGACCAGAACCCAACTCCAAAATAGAAATCGGAGAGGTAGGCGAAAGGCCCTCAGAGCCCGCGTTGAACGCGAGGCTAACTTCACAACAAAACGCGAGGCTACAGTCCCTTGCAAACTGGCTCGCGTTAATCGCAAGACCAGCCAATATCGCGATAAACGCGAAGCTGCAACTTGCATTAATTTCAAGGGTAAGCCAGCGTGTGATTCTCCACGCGAGGCTAATACTGAGCTTAGCGATAAATGAGAAACTAGTAGGACTTGCTTTAATAGCAAGATTTCTGACACTCGCGTTAATCGCGAGGATAAAAATTGCTTAGAGCCAGCGTGTGAAAATTCTCCATGCGAGGCTAATACTGAGCTTAGCAATAAACGCGAAGCCAGTAGGACTTGCGTTAATCGCAAGATTTCTGACACTCGCGTTAATTGCGAGGATAAAAATTCCTTAGAGCCAGCGTGTGAAATTTCTCCAAGCGAGGCTAATACTGAGCTTAGCAATAAACGCGAAACTAGTAATAGTTGCATTAATCGCAAGAATCGCGTTAAATGCGAAGATATGACTTGCGTAAATCGCAAGAATAAGTCAACGTGCAAGAATTTTCTTCCACGCGAGGCTAATATTTCAGAAGTTAAACTTCTGCAGAAACGCCAAGCCAACGTAAAACGCGAGACTAGCGTATCAAAACGTGAAGCTATTATTCAGCCTCGCGTATCAAAATGCGAAGCTAGTTCTTAGCTCCGCGTATCAAAATGCGAAGCTACTTCTCAGCTCTGCATAAATCAACCTGAATACAAAATTAAGCTTGATAATCGCATTGTTGGACCAGAACTTGACACCAATGGTTCCAAGAAGCTTCAGTGGGCCCCTAGACCCTCTCAACAGATGAGTGAGCTCCACGACTCCGTGTCTAAGGCCACTGATCTCAGAGAATACCTAACGAAGAAAAGAAACATAAATCAAGTTCAGTCTGATCCTATTAGTCATTGCGAACAACTTATGTCAGTAGTATCTGCTGTGATGAATAATTGTTACTGCAACAAGAACAGGGTATCGGTGTTCGACCGATTAACTGAGGCGGACAAAAACCCTGCTAAGAAAACAAAAGCTACTCCCCGAGAAAAGGAATGGAGAATTGTAACTTCTAATATGGTTGGAAAGGGGAAGAAAGTTGTAGATGATTCAGAATCAAGCGAAGAAGAGCCTCATCATCTTACTCGACTTAAATCAGGAATTGTCCCACCTCGGAATTATAAGAAACTTGTAAAAGGTTCTTACGACGATGACAGCGACAATTTGGCCATAGCTTCTCCTCGCTCTTCGGCGTCATCCAAACTGCAGAAATCGACCTCACATATGGTGGATAAAGCTGATGATATCAACCAAAGAGTTGAAGCCCAAGAGCGAATAATCCGAGAGCAGCAAAAAATGATCGAGGATTTTAAAATCATGCTTTTGAAGGTGGTCGAGAACACTCAAAAAATAGTCTAGGATAAAGCCAAAGAAATTCCGTTCAAGATAAATGAGGAAGATAAAGAAGAAAATGCTTACTCGACACATGAGAACGAGAATAAATACTCTTTCCATGACCCACATGGAGAAAAAATTGAGAAGTTACAAAATCAACTTGATGCCTTGATGCACAAGAAGGAACTAAAAGAATCGGGGGTTTCAAGGTCATATCCGCTTAAGTGGGACTTCGCCCCTTATCCAGAAAAATATAAACCCCTCAAATTAGAGTCATATAACGGGAAGGGGTCCTCAATCCAGCACTTATATTACTTTTTATCGCAGGCAGGTTGACCAAAGTATTTACGAGCACCCTGCGAGGTTTATGTAGTTGCCCCCGGGAACCATAAACACTTGGTATGATGTCGAGAAACAGTTTTTGGAGCGTTTCTTTGAGGATGATACTGAAATATTAGTTCATTCCCTCCTTGCGACGAAACAAGGAGAAGAAGAAATAGTTAAAAGCTTCATTGAACGCTTCAGGGAAAAGTCCGTGCACTGCAAACACGGAATGATCCAGGAAATCCTGGTCGAAACCTGTAAGTATAATTTCAGGACCGGCGTGCTGATAAGAATGGGAGCTGTAGAGTCCAAAACTTGGAAAGATCTGCTGAAGCAGGGAGAGCAGGCGGAAGATATAATTCGCCGGATTGAGGAATCTCGTAGCACGAGAAACTCTATAAATAACAGGCCATATCCACAGGATTCTAAAAATAAAGGGAAGGCTATGATGGCGACAGTTGCAGATCCGAAATCAAGATCTCAGAATCCTAGAGGTGCAGGTCAAAATAGGCCCCGACAAGATAGAACTTATATATTCAAGACTGAGCAGACCGGTACTCTGTTCCATCTTCTCCTCAGAAAGGGTATGCTGAAACTTTCGGAAAATAGAAAACCGGAAGACACTGGTAAAACCAACGACCATAACTATTGCCTATACCATCGGAATGTCGGGCACCTAACTTAAAATTGCTATCCTCTTAATAATCGAATTCAGGCATTGATAGAAGCCGGGATTCTCACACTTAAAGAGGAACAGAAGAAAGTTTCTACAAATATGGCAATTTTAGTGGTAGGAACCAATGAGTTTCCTGCCAGAGCGATCCATGTACCAGTAGGGAAGCCAATATCGACACCAAGCACAGGCAGTCCGCACTTGCAAACTAGCCCCTTGGGTACGCTCCGAACCACAGCTGTGATAAAGTTATTCTCATTGGCTAGCAGCCGGATTTGGCTGGGGGTGCCGAAAATATTGACGATGATAAATATCATGTTGCTTCCGCTACTTTTACTAGCCATTAGAATGGCTAATTGAGTGCTATAAATAAAAAATTTTGTAGTTGGGGGTTTGCTAAAAATCCCGTGGACCTGTCATGTTAGGCTCTTACCTCTGAAAGTATGATTTGGATTATTCTCATCTCCGTTCAAGTTACGCGTGAGAGCACTTGGACTAGGTATGTGCAATTAGGCGCCTCAGCCGAAATCGATGATCCTGACCAGTTCATTTTGGCGTATACAAATTCAAGTTACGCGAAAAAGCACTTGAATCATCTCCACCAAATTATCAGGCATGTGCAATTGGGCACCGCTGCCAAAGATCAATAATCCTGACCTGATCATTTTGGCGTGTGCAATAGAACGTCTTCGCCAAATGTCAGACATGTGCGATTAAGCATCTCTATCGAATTTCTTGATCTTAACATGATTACAAAATTAAAGATCCAAAGTATTTCAAAATTTGCTAAGTTCTAAACCATTTTGAAAACTTTGGAGGGGGTTTTGTTGATAGTGAAAATTTCTAAATAAAAAGAAATTTTCCACACAGAATGCGAAACTAACTCTGTAGCTCCACGTTTGGTTATTTTAGCCTCGCGTTTGAGCAAAACGCGGAGCTAATCCTTAACTCAGCGTTCTGATGAATTTAGCTCCTTCTTAACTCTGCGTGAGCAGATTTCATTAGAATTCCAAATTGATTGTGATTGAGATTTGGGCTTATCCAATACCCAAATTGAGTCCAATCAAAATCCTAAATTGATTGTGATTGAGACTTGGGCTTATCCAATACCCAAATTGAGTCCAATCAGAATTCCAAATCAAAAGATTTAAATCAATATTAAATATTTGATTAGAATCCTTGATGATTACAAAAACCTTCTTTTCTTATTTCTATATAAATCTTTATTTCTATTCCTATGGAAACTCTCATAACCACTAAAGTTTATAAATACCCTATTTGAGGAGACTTTAGAGATCATCAATCAATAATAGATCAATCAATTCATGATCATCCATGATCATGAATCTTTAATAGATCATCAGAGTTTCAATCTTTTTGAGATCATCGATCTTTTTGGAGCATAAAAGAAGTTCAAGTTACGCGTGAGAGTCTTGAACGAATCAAGACCAGAGAAGATCAACAAGAGTCGGCTGTCATCTTCGTCAAGCAAGAAAATCATCGACGTCAGATAGTCCAAAGGAGCTATTTAGTAGATCCCATCGCTACGAGATCCCATGATATTTTGTAAAAGAGAGCGATAATTATAAATCCTCTCGTTTGTTCTTTTCTTGTTCACTTTCGTTGTCATCTAAGTTGTATTCAATGGAAGGAGGCAAAAATTTTGCTACGAACAATACTAATTTATGATAGTTGACAAATTTCTGGTTTGACTAATTGAATATTTTATGTAATTAGTATTAATTACAGATCCTATAATTATTCTTTTTTTTAGCTCCTTCACCTATAAAAGAATGGCTCATTGTACAGGTGACAACAAGAAAATATACAGAAATTTTTTCATTTCGCTGTCGCTTTATTTTCTTTTACACATCGCAATTTTGAAATCTTGGTGTGAAGGTAGAGGCTCTATTATAGTATCAGAGTAATTAAGGTATAAATTTTGTCCAAAGTATATTTTTGGTTGCAGAATTTAAAACTATATATTGTTGTATAAAAGAAAGCCTAGACGTTTAGCCATAAAACGGACTCTCCGCCTTATAATAAAAAAAGAAAAGAAAATAGTATTCCACCTATTGAGTATAAAATTATAAATCTCAATAATCATAATTTGAAGTTTTAATATATTGAAAGAAGTTTTGATAAATTTTAATCAGAGATGTAACAAAATATAAATGATTCCTTTTGAATCTGACTATAACCTATAACATGAAAATATGAGCTCCAGATCCACTTTAGTTAAAATATGAATAACGATATAGATAGTACAAAGCTCTTTGAAATATTTGAATATCAAAAAATACATTTGAATATATGGCTTATGCAACAACATATACATCAAGTTTATTTAGTGTACGAAATATGTATCACAAAGCAACATCTAACCCAAATATACATTAATTCCGAAGGCTGAACTCATGTTTCCTTCAAAACTTCAGTCATAATAAAAAGTTATATTGTTATTATCTAGATTGGAATTTGTTTTATCAAATAATCTCTGGATGTTGAGTGATTAATTAAGGCACAATATATTCAAAAAAAAAAATGGTTATAACAAAAATGGGAATGGTAAGATGGATGTGTTTTTCCACTTAGAAATAAAATAAGAAACGAGTGTATCCGCAAGAAGTTAGAAATTATTTCCATTGACAAAAAATTAAAAATAAAATAGAAATAATTGAAGTGGCTTATGCATGTGTAATTGAGGCAGGCATATATGTGCACAGGTGGGGAGAAGTGATAGAATTACAATCCATGTAGCTAGGAGGATTAGAAATAGGTCTATATGAACATGGATGAAAACAATTTCTAAGAGCATGGGAATGATGAATTTAACTATGGAGGTAACCTAACTCAATTGAAGAAAAGGATTCATCTAGCCTACCTAAAATTTTGAAATAATGATTTTGTTGATGTTGATATTTATGTTTTACCATATCAACAAAAGGAAAACAAATATAATACGGTCATACTAGTTTTCGCTTCACATATGCTCAATTTTACACCCCTAATTTTGGACTTTTAGATTTTAGGATTAATTGTAATGAGACCCTTTGCACTATAAGATAGTGTAACTTATTATCCTTAAATTTAAAACTTTCAGTTTAGTTTATGAACTGCTAACGTAGTTAGTCAACAGTTTGTTATTCTCATCCCTTTAACTTAAACTGCACATTGTTTATAAAATACCCAAATTACCCTACTCTTTCTTACTAATATCTCACCCAAAATATGTCCGGAGGAGGGTGATTTGGGAATTTCATAATAAACATATGTAGTTTAAGTTAAAGATGGGTGAGAATAGTAAACCGTTGACTAACGGGTAAGAACTAAACTTAAGTGGTAATAAATTACACTACTCCTATAGTATCGGACGTCTTACTACAATTAATCGTAGTTTTTATCATATCTATTTATTTTATTAATGTTATAGCGTAACCAATTTTGGTGCATGCATACAATTGGACTTTGAAAATGGGGAATCATGTAAAATCACTGTTCAACTGGACAGTAACTCAATCACTGAAAGGGACCAATATTAATTTTCAGAGGACCGATTTGAATACAATACAAGAAATTTTCAAGCTTTTTTATTCTCAAGGCTAACATGCTGACTTGATCAAAACCCCCAATTTATATATATAAGATGGTCAGTAAGATGACTATGTTGGAAGCTTTATTATTTGTATGGTTCCGGCATTTGAATATGCATAATTACATGCACGAACCTTCTATTTTCTGGTAATAAAACTTTAGTTTTTCTAATATGTAATTTATAAAGTTTAATTATCGGCTCCTAAGGATATATACTTTCAGAAAATGATATGTATTTTCGTAGCTCGTTGAAGTAAATATTGAATTTAGCATCTGAATAGAGAGAGACATGCAATTTCATGAAATCTATAATTATTTTAAAGTAACCATATTGAATGTACCATGCTGCAATATCAGATCAATTTAGTTTTTATTTCGATATAATAAAGTTAATCTATAGTATATTAATGAAAGATTGTTGATTTACACTAACTGGTTACCAACTTAATTCCGTTTTAGAGAGAGAGAGGGGAGAGAGAGAGAGAGTCTGAATACTTGCATGCAGATATCTATCTCTTGTGGGCTTTTGTTATTTTGTGCTTGTCTATAGATGTCTTCTTAATTGGCTAGACGGCCATTTGCGATAAACTTGATTAACATGATATTTTTGTTTTTGTTTGTTAATTAAAATTGGAAGGTGGGAGATCTAGCTCGTTGAAGGGAGACTGCAATTTGGAAGCACTCAGCATCCTCGTTTACAGGGATCATTATCCAAGAATATAATGTGTAATCTGAGATCTAATTAAATACTGTCAGCTCATAATTCTTACGCAAATGAGATACTATGCACAAATATGTAATTAGCCATTCATTAATTGATTTAAATATCATTACAACCTACGATTAAGAAGAAGAAAAATAAAGATTTGGGGGGTTTTTACATATCTGTCCCTTAAATCTTTAAAAATTAGAATTTAGTCCCCCAAATCTTCATATTTATAATTTAGTCTCTCAAATCCTTTAAGTTACCTCATTTTAGTGCCCAGCCATATTTTTTGTACGAATTTTCCGTTATACCCCTAAATTACTTCATTTTAGTTCTTCCTTACTTCTTTTTCATCTTTTTATTGGGTTCCTCTCTCCATTCTTTTCCCATCTCTCTCTTCCCTCTTCTTATTGAATTCTCCTGAGTTACTTCACTTTAGAGATTAACTGGGAGGAAAAAGAAAGAGAGGAGAAGAATGGAGAGGGGAACCCAATAAGAAAAGGAAGAGAATGAGAGGAGTAAAGGGAGGACTAAAGTGAAGTAACTCAAGAGTATAACAGTAAATTTGGACAAAAAATATGGCTGTGGGACTAAAGTGAGGTAATTTAAAGGATTTAAGGGGCTAAATTATAAATATAAAGATTTAGGATACTAAATTCTAATTTTTAAAGATTTAAGGGACAGATATGTAAAACCCCTAAAGATTTTTATCAATATATATAATAGCACCCAAGGTCCCAAACAAATATTAAAATTTGGTTTTTTTGTGTCTTTTTTTCTCTTGTCTTTATCTTTTATAGTCAGCTCCTTCATCTATAAAAAGATGGTCATTGTAACGTTTAATACACACACATCAAAATACAAAGTTATTATTGGTTCTCTCTGTGAGTTCTTAGTTTCATCATGGTATCAGAGCCAGATTGAAATATGATAGCGCTTGCATTGCTCACTGGCGCCAGCGTTACCTCTGCCGCGAGCACAATCCTTACTCTGTCCTCTGCGCGCCAATTTCACCGTCTCGCCATTGCCGGCTACAACTCCTAGGTTTATGGTGGGTCCTGCTTCGCCGTCACAGTCATCTTCAAGCGTCACATTTGCCGTCTCCGTCTTGTGCTCCATCTCTAAAATCTAATATGTTGTTTTCGGCTCCTACTCCGTTGTCACCACATATTCAAAGGTGAAGTCTTTGTTATCTATGTCTCCTCTTTCGGTGATTCTGTCTGTTTGTTCATCGCCGCCTCTTGTGATAGAGATTTTGTCTGCTGCTCTGTCGCAAAAATCTAGTGTGGGCTCCTGCTACGTCGTCATCACTATATGTAAAAATGCAGCTTTTGTTATCTCTGTCTCCTCTTCCATTGACTCTGTCTGTTACTTCATCGCCGCCTCATATACCAGAGATCCTGTCTGCTGCTCTATCGCCGAAATCAAGTATGTCATTTTCGGTTCCTATTCCGTCGCCACTGTCATCTTCAAAAATGTACCTTGTGTCATCTCTGTCTCCTCCTTTGGTGACTTCGTCTATTACTCTGTCGCCGTCTCCTGTGCCAGAGATCCTGTCTGTTACTCATCCACCTTTTCATCATCATGATCTTATTTTCAAACTCAATTTGGTGACTTCCAAACCATATTGAGTTTTTGGAGAGATATTAGAATATCTCACTAATTTAGAATATCTTCCTAAATTAATATATTTGACAAATCCTCTAATTTATTAGTATATCTTAGGATATCTTCATAAATTAGTATATTTGTTAAATATCTCTAGTTAGATTGATTATGTTAATTTAGAATTATATACAATTAGGATCAAATTATATATTCTCTTATCTTTACCTTTTATAATCGCTTCCTTCATCTATAAAAATATGCCATTGTAACGTTTAATACACACACATCAGAATACAAAGTTATTCTTGGTTCTCTATGTCAGTTCTTAGTTTCATCAGGCTCCAACAGCATATTAAATCATTATCATTACACCTAGACATTGATGCTACAGTGAATATAACTACAACAGTTGCATATTCCCGTATGTATAATACTAATTATATACATATATAGAGAGAGAAATGAAATGAGCTGACAGCTCACGCAAGTTATCTGAGCTGTAGTTCATTTCCACTATCTATAATAATCTTTTTAAAAAAGTTTCTTTTGGATTATGATCTCGACCCCCTAGGGTTCACTCATACCCAATTTCTTGGGTTTTAGTTCTGATTTGGTCCTCAATTAAGTTAATACAAAATTAACGGTTTGTAATGAATAAGACATTTTGTATGCATTCGATGAAAGGGTAAATGAACTTAAAAATTTATGGAATTTAATCCGAAAGAATTTAAGAAAATAGAGATTGTAATTGAAGAAAAAAATGAAGAAAATTCATTAGATCATTATAATTTTGCCGTTAGCTCACGTAACTTTTCCTGAGCTGGCGACTCACCTACAGTAATCTCATATATATATATTGAAGGGTCTTTCAATATGGTATCAGAGCAATCCAGGTTCAATTCCTACCGGGCGTGCATTTAATTGCGGGTTTTAGAAAAAATTATACCGCTGCGTAAAACCCAGGTTTCTGCCCAAAAATAGACCTTCAAGCTGCGGGGGCATGTTAAAATACAAAATAATTTCTCTTAACCTTCACCATAACTTTGGAGTTTTGGTGCAGTGGAAGGATTTTTCAATATATATATATATATATATATATATATATATATATATATATATATATATATATATATATATATATATATATATATATATATATGTTGATTATTTGAAGGTATTTAATTTGATTGCAAATTTTTTCCTCACAAACTCAATGATAAAGCATTAAAATCCATTTTCATTGCACTCTACATGTTGAACTGATTTGTCTGACTATCTATATGATGATCGGATCCTTTTAATCAATTTTCAAGAATATGCTTATACGAGTTGATCTATGGGCTTGCTCCCAGTTAATAATGTAGATGAGCAATAAACTAGTCATCGGTATAATAAGCTCCCATGACTCATGCATGTGATTTCTTGGCAGCGAACAGATACATAATACATATTTAGTATTATTTTATCAACATTACCCTACTGCAAGCAATTATTAAGAAGAGAAAATACTTTGGAAAATTAATTAAGTTTCAGTTTTTTTTTTTTTTAATATGTGGATGTTGGTCTGCACTCCAACAATTTTCTTTCTGCAACAAGCATATGCATGCCATGCATGTAGAGTACGCTAGCTAGGGATTGAGAACAAATGTCTGTCGCATGTGAGAGACTGTTGTGTTTGATGTAAATATATTAAATAATGAGAGGAAAAAAAATACTATAATGTACCAATCTTTTGTTGTGGAATCATCTTCTACGTAGATAAATCGATAAATTAATTTGTTGTTTAATTAAGAAATCAGAAGCAAAGCCTCGGGAGAAGAGAGAGTCAACTATATGTACATGCATCGAGATCAGAGAAGAATCTAAGGTTAGAGGTACAGGCTACATGACATTCTGCAGCGTGCCTATGCTCAGGTCCTTTTATTCATTTCTTTTGAAATTATTTTATGTTTATTTCCTCCAACAAATTAAAGAATGAAAAGATAAAACTAGTGGAGTGTGGCGGGTGTAGATAGTTTATCTTAGGCTTTGATAATCTAATATCCCAACTCCAATAGTCTCCCATAAGATATATATATTAAGAATTAGTGTAGTTTAGTTTTTAATGATTCTCGAATTCTTAATAATAATTGTAGACATTTTGTCTTTTTATAGAGAAATGCATAATTAATTATAAACTATTTTAAATTTTATTATCCTATCGAAATTTTAGTATATTTCTATACAAATTTATAAGGTTAGTATACGCGAATATGTTGCTGACATCCAGACAGCTTTGAGGAAAGAATTAGTGATATGAACTATTTTAACTCTTATTATTTTTTCAAAATTTTAATATATTCTTAGAAGAATATATTATCAGCATTCTGCTGTCTAGATTCGGGATATGGGATATTACTAACAAGTTTGATGATGATAGACAAAAGAAATGGGTTTAATGAGCAACTTGTTAATTAGATGCTTTTGTTTATACAATCCAACACATGAAAATTTCTTCAAAGAGACCAAGCTACACGTTAGATGTCAGGATTGGTTCAATCCCTTCTCTCATTTCTCATTCATAGATAGATTACAAAAATAACAGGTATACATGGCTAAAGAGCAAGCTATATACATCTTATTCTATGTTCGAAGAATAAAATACTTACAATTATCATAAAAAAATATTGTTTGGAGAAAATTTTAGTTTATAGGTGAAGAGATGAGGTATCGTGACCTCACGGTCTCTCTCTCTCTCTCTCTCTCTCATGCAAGAGAAGAGAGGGACGGGGACTTTTGTTGTTTTATGGGACGTGCATGCATGGAGTTGACATTTGGAGAATCTTTGAAGTTGGTGGAGACAAATTTCTGCCCTTTCTTTGTTTCGTACTTCTTGATGGACAGCGATCTGTTACCAAACCCCAATTAGTTCCCTAAATCCAATAGCAAGTTGTTCTTGGAGTTGTGGTCTATAATGATCAACTTAATTACTAGTAAATTGAATTAATTTGTAGGTTTTTTTAGTAGGATTATGGGAACAAAAGTTTAAAGGCACAGGCAATCGACTCTCTAGATAAAGACATCTCATTCTTTTATACTTGTCTTTTCTATTTCTGTTTGCATTTCTTTGCCCTCCTCGGCTAAGGCTTCAATATATTTATGCTTTAAGCTCCATTTATATTGTGTGTGTTTTTTATATAAGATGCAATTAAGACAATAACTCTCGCAGTCTTTCAAAGTTTATACTCAAGATATTTACGAACATGAGATCTTCTTGATTCTAATTAGATGTGTTACTAACGCTCCTCAAGTTAATATTTGGCATTGCAATTTAGATTTTGTTTGTAAAGAGCTGAATGAATAAAATATACAGTAGCGATATGATGTTTGCTGTGAAAGAGCTGGAGTAAAAGAAACGAGGGAGGTAAATATTCTGGTTCGTCGATATATTACCTTAAAAGTTTGTTAAAGTAGTTGTCTAGCATACTTTTGAGAACAAGTTACTATGCCGTGGCGCAATCAAAGTGACATATACCGGTTTCTTTTATACATAGCATACATAAAATTTCATTGATGCTCATACTTCCCTACTCTCTGTATTGACTCCAGTCAATAAATGATTTTGGGGAAAATTAAGATATTCGCTTCATTAACTTTGGCATATCTAATAGGAGAGGATTTCAAGAAGAAAGAAATCGATAAGGTAAGTTCTGTGGTATATGTATTTATTTATTTCTAGTGTATGGATTTGGATTTGGATAGTGTTTAAATACTAGAATCAGTATCCGTGCTTGATAAAAAAAAACCTAAAACCTAATCAGATTAGGACTGCAGACTTAAAAAAAAAAAAATTAAAAACTGACTGGACCGGACCGAACCGAACGGAAAATTCGATTTCGGTTTCGGTTTTCTTAGGGGTTCGGTCGGTTTCGGTTATACTATTTCGGTTCGGTTTTCGGTAGGAGTATTTTTCACCCAAAACCAAACCAAACTGACCGATGCTCACTCCTATCAATAACAGCGAGCCTTATTTTTCCTCCCGCATGATGCGAACGCAAAAAAAAAAAAAAAAAAAAAAGACAAATCCTAATCTCCTGAATTTCTTCATTGTTGAGTAGTTTCATTTGGTAGTTTTGTGGATTTGGAGTCATTTTTAGTCGAAAAGGAAGGAAGAGAATCCATTTTTCGTGAATTTTTGAAGTTGAAGAAGATGGAGATAACTAATAGAAGTTTAGTTTTTTCGGATGATTCTCGTGTTTAGAGGTATGTAGTAAAGATTTTTCAAGTAAATTGTCTAATTTTTTGAGAGCTTAAATTTATTTTCTGTTATTGAAAGATTTTTTTTTTTAAAAAAAAAAAAAAAGAAGAAGCCCTGGGTTCGTTCTAGACTTACAGAGTGTCCTAGGTCGGTTGAGGTGGGAACCTCAACCGGAAAATTGTTTGTCCAGTCTGCTGACTTGGACTACTAGGCTACCGGTCGAGTTTGCAATGCCGACCTAATATTTTTTATACTTATAGTGAAATTGTTAATTTAAAATTAATTTTATTTCAAAATTGGCTATAACTACTGATCCTTGGTAATTGTATTGTCATTTAGGGTTGAACTATCTATACAATCAAGTAAAGTTAAGTCATATGTTGGTGATATTGAATACAGTCTACACTTCAATACATATCGGATATATAATAAAGTATACAACATATAGGCAAAACTAATATTCATATTGTTTATTTGCAGATATTTGAGAGCAAAAATGGATTTTGTCAGTTGATAGGAGACACTTGGAAAAATCTTGGGAAAGAAAATTAAATAAGTTTTGGCCTATTAATATTTTCCCTTTTTTTTTTTTTTTCCTACAAAGTGTAAATTGTTGACAGTGTTGCGAAAGGAAATGAAATAAGTTTTGGCTGTGTAACTTTCAACTCTTGCGTACATATTAAATTATCATGTGACCTACCTAGTGTTGCAATATGCTCAATTGCATTTTTTTTTTTTTTTGTTTGCTTTGAAAAACACTGGTGGGGATGGGAACCCAGATCAGTAAAGTAATCAACCGGGCTGTACACCCTATCTCATCCAAGACTTGGCCGCAATATACATTCCGAACAGTGAAATTCTCATTGAAATAGCACATCCACTGTTCGGGTCGAACAAGTTTAGTCCGGGGTTGAAACTCCGTCCCATCATTTAGATAGGATAGGATTTCGACCCCGGACAGTGAGTTACAATTTTTTGGAACCCCACTATCCGGGTTCCTAACCCCGACCTATTCCCAGTTGGGACGGAGTTTTAAAACCGGCCAGTTCCGATCTGAGGTGGGGTTCAACCTTGGACAGTAAAATTTCCCATTTTGTTTGAACTTCACTATCGAGGGTGTACACTCCGAGCAATACATGGCTGAGCCAAGGTATACACCCCGGATTATTAATTTTTGGGATGGGACAGGGACGCCAAACATAGAAATTCATCAGGTGATATTGAATCTCTAAATGAAGGCTTACAATACAAAAACAAGTATTTTACATATACCCCATATAGACGAATAAATCAACATGAAATCTATTAACAAATAAGAAAACATGCTATGGATAATTTCAAGAAACATGATAGACATACACCAAAAATTCTGAACATGGGTTTTATCATATACGTAGACCATAACAACATTATAGAGTTTTTTTCGGTTACATTACAGAACACTTGTCCCATGCGTATGTTCTAACGGCATGTATATCAGTCAATAGCGCCAAATAATCAACGGTCACCCTTGTTCCACTCTCATCTCCAAAAAGAGTACATCCTAAAATATATAATAGATAAGCTCTCGCAGTGCACGAAGTCCTAACATTTGAATCGTTATCGGTAATGCCGTTGAAACGATCCTTGAGCCAATCTAGGCGTACTGAGCATTCACCTTTAGTGTTTAGCTCATCCCTAACTTTACTGTGACTTACGCCCAGGAAACTAACAAGTCAACAAGAAATGATAGATCATCATCTTCAAGCAAACATACTGACTTTCCTGTTACTAGCAAACCAAGAAGACATGCAACGTCGTCAAGCAATACCATCATCTCCCCGAATAGCATGTGAGAAGTATTAGTTTCTGAATACCACCTCTCAATGAAGGCTGAGATCACGACGTTGCTTATACAAGGGTACGAGCATTGAACCAACGGGTAGAGGGAATAGTTCTTAATAATCTCGATGAAACGTGTGTTGGGTTGGCTCAGCTTTAATAGCCATGCAGCGTTTTTTTTGTTGTGATTTATGCAGCACAATGGATCTCTTTTCTGCATTAAAAATAAAGTCATAAGAAACTAGAGCTATAATAAACTAATGATAATCAGAATATATTGTTATTTACCTCTTTGCTATTGATAAAATAAGCAACATGAGTTTTAAAACTCTTAAAAACTGACAAATCTATCAGTCCCCTATCAATTACATGTGGGACATCTTCTTCCGCCTCTCTCACCACGATGTTTGTCGGGTCATGCGACGCAACCAGTTCGTCTTGTGTTTGTTCGATGATTGGATAAGCCGGCGGCTTCGATATGGTTTTCTTCCGCCTATATGATATTATAGGACGAATTCGTGATGACTAGGAGTGATCCATCTGAATTTGATAGTAAAATTAAAAATTGCGATGCTTAAACTATAAACTACACAACAAATTTAGGAAATAATTGTCACGTATAGAAACCAATTGGTGCAATTTTTTCTTCTTTGGTTAACAACACTCTTAGCTACTTGATTCCAAAATCCACATTTACTTTAATTGATGCAAATAACAATTTAAATTTGCTCTAACATCTATTAGAAAGAATTATATCTACCAAAAAATTCCAAATAATAAATTATATACATATAAAACACCCCACCTCTCAAAATTCTTAACTTCAAATAGTTCAACATCAACAAAACATAAGATCATAATTTCTCTTTCCTTATTTTTAATGAAAAAATTTTCACTGTGAAATACAAAGATTTATAGACCTACATTATTCCACAAAAATTTAAAAAAGAACTTATTTTCTTCTACCCTATCTTGTTGGTCGATCGCGACAGTGAATTGGGTGACTGGGTGGCGGCGACAGCTGGCAATGGCGAATCGACTGGATCAGTTTTGCGGTGACAAGATGCGTGGAGGACGACGGTCAACAAGGCAGGAGAGAAGCTCGAGCAGAGGAAGGCGATTTGGGAGATGGCGCTTACTAGGAAAAAAGGATTTGAGAGCAGGAGAAATGGTTATAGAGACTGGAAAGAATAGTTTTGGAAAAATCATGATGCTGACTAAGAAAAAAGCACCAGGATTTTAAATTACTTGGTGCTAACTAAGAAAATGGGGCTCACTAGGAAAAATGCAGTGCGCATTTAGAATTTCCCATCTAGTCTCTACCCTCTCCTTTCTTTTCTATGCTACATAATGAGAATTTAGACTTGTGCTCGCGCCAGGTCCTAATAAGAGACAAGTGCAAGCCAGCAAAATCCCATAAAAGAACATTACTGATTCCTCTCGAGTCTAAGTATGACAATGAAAGAGCCATGACTGATCAGTGTGTCTTGTCAGTAGAAGACCAAGAGAAATTAGGTAGTTCCCACACTTGACTCTTGCATGTCCTTTTATTAATTATAGGATGAACGCACATTGTTCCCTTGTAAAACAAAAAAAAAAAAAAAAAATCTACGCAAAGGGTTACCCATGCAACTAATAAATTTCAGATAAACTAATCACTCTTGATTTTAACATTAAGATACAAACATTCATAGAAAGCAAGATTATCTAAGTCCCTTGTGAATGTTGTATTAAATGACAATATAATTATCAATTATAATGAAATAGTTTATTGCCATAATGAATCTTTTTTTTCAATGTATCATGTTAGTGTATTTTCAATTTGTCTTCTTCTTCCACCACAACAATTTTCTAGCAATGTTTAAGCATATAGATTTAAAAACTATATGCAAATTTTCAAGGTATAGTCTCATTATTTAAGCATGTAATACATATCTAAAGCTTATTATATATTGACTCTTAGCCCCAAAAGAAATACTAATTAGATTGGATATAAATCGCACTTGTGCATTCATATTAGGATGATTATATATTTATTATTCAAGAACCAAGCAATCAGCATAGATGGACACGTTCGTTTGCAACAGTGAAATTTGAAATGCCAACAGCCATTGATGTGGAAAACCCTGAGAGCAATCTTGTATATGCAGCAGAATACAGTATAGATCATCTAGTGATCCTGAAATTTGAAATGCCAACAGCCATTGATTTGGAAAACCCTGAGAGCAATCTTGTATATGCAGCAGAATACAGTATAGATCATCTAGTGATCCGGCCATCTAGGCCAAGATACATAAAATAGGCGTGCCCTTAACATGAGGTCTCCCTCTTGCCAATACACTACACTAAAAGGAAACAAATCCATCGCAAGTATGTTTATCTTCAACAACCAACACTCAATTAAAAATGAAATAGATTTCATTGATACTTCAACTCCATTTCCTATATTTTTCAGCAGGTACTACCTCTGCTAAATTATTTTTCAAGAACGTTGATAAGATACATCCAGCTCAAGAATAAATGATATTTTTTTTCTTCCAAGGGCCAAAGAATTACAGCAAAGGTAGGCAGCCAACATGACCAAACCGGGCCATTTCACATCTCATCACCTCAAAGTAGTCATCTGAAGCACTAAGCCGCCTGCTGTTCGATCATTTTTTGACCTGATCCTATCATGGATGACCAATTCAACCACAAAATTTGTACAAAAGTTTCAAGAATATGCTCCATGAACTCCAACCATATTTTGAATAAAGAATTCAACTTCCAAATGCTCCATGTAAACACATGATAACTGCTGATGAAATAGTTAGTCACTTGGAGATAGAGCAGAGTACAAATTTTCCAGTTGGCAGAGCAAATAATTTGTGTGGCTGTGTTAACACCAGCAAAATAGTTTTAAAACAATCCCTACAAGATTATTCAAATGAAACATCAATTCTCTCTCTTTTCCTTCCCCTTTTTCCCTTTCTTCTTTACTTGCATATGATGATACAGTCGAATGGGTTTAAACTACAACAATATTATCATTACTGTACAGCTTTTAGTTGTAGATGTTCTGCAATGGAGAAAGCAAAATTGGAAATATATTTGCTTAATGGGGTGAAATATGCATTTAATTTCAACCCACAGATCGGTTCAAAACAGAAAGCTGTCCAGAGTCTCCATTTAACAAGAAAACCTCCAGCGGAGTGTAGGATGATTGGGTTGATGATGAAAACCTAGTTGACGGTTGAAGAATTCTGCTTCCTTTTGGGCACTGAACAGTAAGAAGACGGGGTCCAGTTCTCATTTTCCAGACCTGCAGCAAATAATCCAAATCCATCTGCTTATATAATCTTGTAGCGGTCAAATTGCATGTAAACTCAATTGACATTTGCACTTCTGACTATTTATTTTTCATATGACGGTGGATATTTTGGCCCTATGTCTCCGGATGATGATTAAGCTATTAATAGTAATACTATTAGTATGTTTTAGTGGTTATGTCATGTCAAGGCATGCAAACGAGAATATGAGCACTGGGCTATGATGTTCAAATAAAATGGAGCTGGAAGCATAAACTCCTACTTGCTTATTGACAGATCTTATTTATGGAGCATTCCTTCAAGTAATTTTCAATTTCTTAGTTTGGAAAATTTTAAAGAATATTTTTTCTCTACTACTTTTTGACATTTCTTACGAATGATCGATAGGAATGGATTGCCTCCAACATTCTACTTCAAAGTGCCTCAATGGATTTCCTTCTCTGTAATCATGAATGGGATTTGTAGATACAAAAACCAGGCCGAGCTGATGCTTTCTATAGATATCCAAGTATTTGAACCTTAAATAGCCAACAGGCTTTAAGCTATATGCTCAATCCTCAACAAGTAACTAGAATTGGCTCGTACAGTTCTTAATTAATCAGTTCAAACTGTACAGTTCTACCAAAACCGTCACTTTCTGAGCAGAAGCATCCCAGGAGGTCCACCATCCTAATATTACTCCACCTAAGCATGCCTAGCCAAGCGTTCCAATTTATTTTGATCCACAAATTCTTCTCTCAAAAAGGCTAATTATCCAAAGTTCATGATAATTATTTTTTACTACAAGTCTTTTTATGTCATATCATGCCAAACTAACCCTTCATAGGTGTTATGAGATACTAAATTAGCTATGAGTACATTCCGAGTTCTAGCTAAACACATCTTTTTAAATCACATCACTCCAGACTTACCATTCACAAATCATAAAAAATATTAGAGGTAACTCCAACGAACTCAAGAGGTGTGCTCGCTGCATAAATCTGTGGCATGGCAGATTGATCCATAAAGCACTAAGCTCAATGAGACAATTAGGGCTTCTTTAGTATGCTGCCTAAGAGGGACCCACATGGCTTTTTCCTTATTTGATAAACTGCAAATTGCAGCAAATATTAACAAACTGCAGCAAATGCAAAACTATAGAGATCTATGTTGCAGTTTTCCAGCAAATAGTTGTCGCATTTGCTGCGGTCAAATTGACAATAGCATTTGCTCCAGCCATCTGCTGCAAAACTGTAGCAAATGCTGCAGCCATTTGCTATAATTTGCAATTTACCAAACAAGAGAATTAAGGCTTATTCGGTATGCTGTCCAAGTGGGGTCCACATGGCTTTTCCCTTATTTGATAAGCTGCAAATTACAGCAAATGCTGCAAAACTGCAGAAAATGCTAAACTACACAGCTCTATGTTGCAGTTCTACAGTAAATAGTTGCCGCATTTGCTGTGGCCAGATTAACAATGGCGTTTTTTTTTCCTACCATCTACTGCAAAACTATAGCAAACGCTGCAGTCATTAATTTGCAGCTTACCAAAATAAGAAAAAAAAAACTGTAGGCCCCTCTTTGAAATGGAATTCCATTTCTATTTCCCACCTGCCCAACCAAACAGCCCCTTAGCTCCAGAGACTTTCAGCTAGTGCTAGGTTTTGATATCATGATTACACCCCGAGTACAAGCTCCTCAAAAGGAGACCCATTCTACTACTCCCCATGAAGCACACCTAAACCAGAGTTTCTAGTTGAGCACAAATCCATCTCTTGCAAAAGCCAGATATAATCATTATCTTTATTTCAAGAATTATTATAAACTACACGTTTTTTTATGCCAGATTTAATGTGGGTCTATTCATTTTAGCTTGAGGGGTTACATAAACATACTGAAAATGAGGACAAATCTATCCTAGCCTTGTGTTCAACCACCTAAGGTCCAATGTCTGATATCTAATACATAGCTCGAGGCTGATACCGAACTTTATGTTTGGCCTACAGTTCACAGAAAGTTGTGTTCTACTGGAAAAGTGATATGATCATACCTATTGGGATAACAGCCAAACAAATTTTTGCTCAAATGTTGAATGCTGTAGGTTGAATTCAGCTTACATGTTCAAACTTCGATCTATATAACTAGGATTAACTGTTCTTGTTGGAACAGTACCTTTGCCCCATCTATATAACCTTTTAGTCTTCCACCTATACATCTTATCTGGTTTCGATGTTTTGTGCTCTAGGCCAAATGACATCTGCATATAGTTATTATTATCACGTCAAATAACAGAATGTACCATTTCCTACCCATGTAGTAGAGATTCTGAACGGTAAAAGGAGGCCCCATGGGGTCATTTCTAGTTGTTCTTTAAAGACCTCATATTAGAAATTGTGCCCACACTTTCTTGTGATAGAGACACTCTATCCTATTCAACACTACAGAAAATCTATCTCAATCTCTATTTTCTAAAGCTTGAGGGGTTCTCCCTGGTATTGAGAATGTCCGAACATTTTGGTAAGAAAGTAGATGGATCAGCACCATGAGGAAGACGAGTGAGCTTTGATAAGTTTTAACTCGGTGAACAAAACAGATAATGCATTGCAAGTCTTAAGGAGGCCATATTAGGTCTAGTGGTTGTCAGCAATGGGATCTTGAAACACTAAATCTCATGTGTTTGCCTTTCACATTATCTATTACTCCATCCTTTATTTAGGTTTCTTACATTTTAGCTGGCAGTTCAGTTACTTCGATTGAGTTTTAACTTAATAAGTTTTGGTTTACACTATTACTCTAGTTTGGGTAAATGGTTATCGAATTTTAAGAAACTCTATTCATGTGTTCTGAAAATATATTCCCTCTTAAACTAGTATGATATTGTTACAACCATATCATGTCCTGTATGTGTTTATCAACCTCTTTTCTCAGTCAGACTTAGAACTGCATCATAGCACATACAAAATAAACGTTTAATTCTAGATCCACATGGCCAAAGTGGATCCTTACAGTTACTAAACAGATTATGTCAGATCATTATTGATCACTAGGTTGACCAGATTCATCTACTATGTTACAAACTTAGTTGAAAAGAAAAAATTTACATCCATATCTTAAATGCTCAACCTTCTGTTGAGTGGTAATGAGTTATCTTGTGTGCATGCAGAATCAATTGGGATAAATCTAATAGGCTCTTAGACACATAAAGTAAACCTATTATTTAGGCATGAAAAGATTTGTATAGTGGCATTATCGTAGGCAATGACTTTTAGCAGAGGTATACTAAGATATTGGTGCACCTCACCCCAAAGGTTTAGATATAGGTATTGGTGTAGCTAATTTTTTTTTTTTTTTGGGCGGCATTTTTCTATATACTGAAAACTGTTTCTAAAGAATATCTATAACTTGTGTAATTGCTGAATGATTGAAAATACATCCATATCAAAGCTACAACGCTTCTCTACACAGAATACATGTGTCATCACTTGTACTAAAATTGTAGAAAGCCTCAGTTTTATAATTTTCTATGAATTATATCAGAAAGAGTATATAGCTTTATTCTCATTAATCAGTTGGAGCACATAGCATGACCAATTAGAGGCTTAAATACTACAAAAAAAAAAAACACCATTGATCAGCATAAAGTAGACTTAGTTTGAATCACCAAATAATATTTTTGTTCAGTGATAATAATGTATTATGTATAAGTTCAGCCTCCCCAGGTCATACTGCCAGGGAATCCAGTGGCACCTACATAGTTGAGGATGCGAGGGACAATATGACAGGTAGCGAAGCAACAAAGATTGTAAGCACACCTATATAGAAATAAATACACTAAGGCAACAGAAGAGGACGTAGATTGCTGTGAATGTAACAGAAGAGATGGAAACAAACAAAGAGAAATGGCCCTAAAAAGAGTTGAATGGATAAAAAAAATACTGATGTACCTGACCCAAATATTTCAGGCAAAGCTTGGTTGTTGCCACTGGAGTTGGAGAGTTAGGTTTGTAGTTCAGATATTTGGCTTTATATTTTTCCCGAGATGAATGAATGCAACTCCACAGAGAAAACTACATTCCAGACCCTTCACCTCAATTCTTGATATTGGAGAACTATAGAGGGCTGTACCCAAATCTGGATTACATAGGAAAATATTTAGAAATGTACATCATCGACTAGCTTTCTATGGTTTTAGCAATCTCCTTCCCCCATAAGTCCACTGCACACAAACTTGACACCAAATTAGAGCATTGATATCAGCTTCTCAGTTGCTCTATAAGAATGTCTTTTGTTCCATGGAAATTTCTCAAAAAGGAATGAAAACCTTACATGGCCTCATTTTGCTGGTAAGAGGAAATGATGATAAGTATAATTGCCAGTTCAGCAAAGGGGGATAATGTTAACAATATAAGTCTTAACAGAACCATGAGCTTCAACAAGTGGTAAACATATTAAAGTTTAGGTCAACAGCTGGAGAGTTTGAATTCTAGTGTTGTCATTTGCAATTCTCTTTATAATTTGCAATTCTCTTTATAAACAAAATCACACTTTAAATGCCTTTCAGAAATAATCAGCATATAAATTGAGATCAATTCATCTAAAGTCTGTGTCCAAGATTTATACAAAAATTTGTTTGTTTCTTGGACGATTCATTAATATCTGTCTTTTTTTAAAAAAAATATTCATTAATATAGTGACTGACAATAACAATGAACATTTGACACTGACACTACCAAATATTCAATAAGTAGTAACATAAGAAAGTTGAAGGTGGAAAAATATCAACAATACCTCAATTATCCCTTTACGAGGAGCGTGAATTGCTAAGCACAAGCAGTAATCATTTTTGGTATGTTGATAGTATGTGGAACTTGATGAAGCCTTATCTCTGCGCACCGACATCTCCATAAAAAGGCAGGATGCATCGCGATACCCCTAAATAGAAATCATGTGGTCTGACATTGTTAAAGTTCAGGAAAAGGAAGGCTTCAAAAGCATTAGTTAATTAATTAATTAAGGGAAGGTTACCTTCCATAACCGCACAACAACAAGTGCCTGTGTGTCCAGCAAGAGAATACGACCAAGAGAATCTGTTATAGCAGCCAATGTACCACTTGGAGACAGAGTAAGTTTCTCTCCTCTCCTTGGGGGGTCCTTCAAGCATGTCAAAGGTGATGCTGCGACAAATTAGACAGCCAGAATTAAGTCAACAGCCATTTCTCATAGTCAAGATGACTGTAAAATATATAGAGAAAATAACTTGGACATTTTTCTGTATATGGATGATGAGAACAATTTAAAAATAAAAATAAATAACAAATAAATGGAAATTGTTCTGTCGCCCTACATGCATCTCTATGTGACTTCGTCCCCAAAGTGGCGTTTAGGATAGATATGCAAGTGTATATGATATTCAATTTATTCATAAGAAGTAGTGACGCGTAAAAGTGCAGCCATACAATCACTTTATCTTTTAAACAACTAGTCAATAACTTTTGGCATGTGCCCCATGTGAAGCCTACGATCATCTTGAAAACAAAGGAATTACATATGAAGATACTTTGGGCATATTGAAGGGGAAAAACGTAACCAAATTAGACATTAAATTCAATAGTGAGCAACAGCAGACACCAAATGCAAGCACAAGCAATAGAACTCAGGCATTCCCTTTGAAGGGACTAAAGGGTGAATATGGTTGTTTGCAATATGATAGGTGGACAAATGAAATTGAGATTTAATATTTTATAGTCAACATGGAACTGTGGTGCAGAATGACTTCTATCAATTTAGCATGAAGTGGATAAACTTGAAGATATGCCTGATCAGATTTGCATTATCATTTATTCATGATTTTGTTTGTAACGTTTATGTTGGATAGTTCTTTATTAATTTATTGTTTCCTAGATGAGTTTAGGTTAATGAGATTATCTCATGATTGAGATTAATTTCTTGATTTAATATTCCTTCAAATTCTATCCTTATCATATATTTGCTATTTTGAGATCAGAGCAAACAAGGTCCAATTGCCCTTGCCCAAGGGCTTGGAAGAGTAGGAGTCAAGGCCAAAGTCTGAAAGTGTAACCAATTTTATTGCTCATCTTTCTCTTTTGTCCTTCCCTTTATTTTATCTTCCCCCCTTGGGGCTCATCTTCTCCATTAAAGATGATTCAGGGAAAAATAGAATACAAAGACATGATTCCAATGAATAATGTACTGAAAGATTTCAACAATGGTGTTTGCGGCCATATCAACCGACTGCGATACGATCTCCTCAATAGTGGAAGAGAACGTTACCATCGAAATCATTCATTTTCAAGTACTTGAGATAGAAATTATATGTCACGCCCCGCTCCCGATATACGGTATACGAGCACGTGTAGCAGGTATCGGCAACATATTCAGTTTGAATATGCTAAAGCCTCAATAAAATTGCCACAATAATACTCAGTAATTACGATAGAAAAATTCAACAAAAGTTTGACTTTTCATTTATTGGAACGAAGTTTAGATACAACTGAAACAAAATATAATAAAATTAAACAAAAGAAAGTAGAGAATCTCTAATCCATTATTGGGTTTCAACCTGATCTTTAAAGTACACCAGATCCTGCGTCAGTTTTGACGTGTCCATCGATAAATCTGGGCATGCACACCCAGGTCGTCAGATTGCAACCAAAATAAAATACGTAGAAAGAATGTGAAATATAACGGTTATGTCCAAATATAATAATAATACAAGTTTTTAGAAAATATGTAATAAAATATCTGTAACAATGATGTCAATTGATTTAGATTATCTTAATGTCATTTTAGTGAAGTCAACTCTATAAAAGAGATATTTTTGTCTAGAATGTCATATAATTGGAAAAGCTAACTAATGGGATACAACTGTTTCGATTGTTTCCT
Source organism: Dracaena cambodiana (assembly GCA_036321105.1). NCBI lineage: Eukaryota > Viridiplantae > Streptophyta > Magnoliopsida > Asparagales > Asparagaceae > Dracaena > Dracaena cambodiana. Next base: position 41,047,410 of record JAYEPQ010000008.1, on the reverse strand, counting down.
GTACAGACCCAGGAAATGGTCACAGGATTGTCCGGTGCTGAGTCGGACCTGCCATCAAGCAAACAGGAATTATAGTCAGGTATGATCCAGCAAATCATCACGCACCCATGGTGTGTGAAATATTCAGTTGTACAACTTAACAAGTTTACAGCCGAAACAGAGTATATTTCTATCATTCAGTTTCTCCCCCAACCCAGTATCATTTAGGTATAGTACAATATATTGATTATATCAGGTACAATATTTCAATTGGATTTTTCTTAATTTGTTAACAACATGATTTATAAAGTCCGTTCAGTTTATACTTTTATTCAATAAATCACAATTAGTTATATCCAAGAGTTACTAATTTGGATATCATAAAGATATCAGCCAGGCAAGTGTATGGATGCTAGGAGGTTTTCTGTGCGACGCACGTTCCTTAATTAGAGAACCAGTATACAAGACAACTTTTCTAGACACCGATATAAAATGATATCACAAACAGTATTTTTCCGTGATTATAACTTTTATGTGATTTATCAAATATTGTATATATGATATTATAAATCTAACTATACTATATAATTTAAATTTAACGACAATTGACAATAGATTTTTGATGATAAGAAACATAATAAGTAATTGATAAATTCCTATAAAATAACAAATCAATTTACACAAAATAAATAATATAATTGAAACAACATGTATATAAAATAGCATGATTAGTGAGTCCGAAAATGAACTCACATGGATTTTATTTCCCGATGTCGCTCAATGAAGTAATCTACACATTAAAAATATTCTAAGAATATTAAAAACAGATTAATATGAATTTAGATGTTTTTTTAGGGATTTTTCTAATATTTATAACATACTCTAAATTGGTTTTAGTATTAAGCGGGCTGAAATTAGGAAATAGGTTTGGCTTCATTTTATTGGGCTTATAAGATATTTTTTTTAGGTTATTAGGATTATTGAATAGTAAAGAAGCTAACTTATGATTCATTAAAATAATTTAACCTAAAAAGAAAAAGAAAAATAATATCTCACCTCTTGTCAAAAGGTGAGAATCTAAAATATGGAAAGAAATGGAAGAAAATACCCTTCTCCGGTGAAGTGGTAGCAGCTCTGGCGGTGGCTCCTGCGGTGGTTTTGAAGGTGGCTCGGGCGAGATGAGAGGAGAGATTAGAACGTTAGAGAATGATTTTTAGAATGAGTAGAATGTATTTTGATTTAGAGATTTATATAGAATTGGATTTAGGAGTTATAGAATGTGAAGAGTTTAGCGAGTTATAGAATCTAAAGGGTTTGAGGAGTTATAGAACTAAATTGGAGGTTTAATGTAGATAATTCATGAAGAAGATGAAAGGATGGGAGTTAGAGAAATGAATGAGTAATGAGTTGAGAATATGAAAGGTTTTAATTTAATTTAGAGATTTTAATTTTAGAGTTAAGGATGGGAGTTTAGAAGATGAAAGGTTTGGAAGGTTAAAAAAATTGAAAGGTGTTAGAAAATAAAATTTTATATTTATTATTTGTTTATTTTTTTATTTATTTATAGCTATAAAAGATGAAGGGTTATTACATTATATAACAAGAAACTACAAGAAAGTAGACTTGAAACCTCTTATTTATTTTAACAAAGAGCAAAATTTCTCTTTACAATTGGATTGATATTACAAGCTTAAGTTTGAATTTTAAGGGAACTGTGCCAATAAAATCCTGATTAAAGCGATTCTTTGGTCCATTGACGATGGCACGACGCTCGTGGAGATTTGGAGGTTCAAGAAAATTGCTTGCAATTAGCCTCCCTCTCCTTTTCTTATCTTCATGACTCAATTTTATAGCCTAGGAGCTATAATTACCTCCTTTGAAAAGTGGAAATCATAATGTAATTGCATCCGTGATCTCAATAACCAACGCAGATAATACTTAGTTGTGTCGACGAGGCTATCTTTACTATATCGGGGCTAGTCTCTTGCTATGCTGTCGAGGTTGTCCTTGCTGTGCCAGTAAAGTTGTCCTCTGCCGCACCGACGAGACTGTCCTCTGCTGCATTTGCCATCTTTTAGGAACTCTGTATTTTTATACTATGTACAATGACTAGCAAAGTTGGACCATAAATTCAATATCACCAAGGCAAAGTCAACTCCAGTCTCGACAAATAAAATCAGATCCACCTCTGCACTTTGAGCTCCTCATCATATCTCTCAAGTCATGAATGATCCACATAAGTAGCAATTGATATAAGAAGCAAATAGATGTGTGTTCACTAGTTCAAAACAACACCACCTTTGTCATAACTCTTTTATTTTGCAACAAATCTAGATAGTCTCTTGACAGCAAGAGTACCCCTACATGGTTGATCATGCTAACCTCTTCTTTAAGCTCTCGATTTGACCTCATCTAAGTAAGTCAACCCACATGTTGCCTCCAAGATCAGATTCGTCCTAAACCCAAGAAATTGAGAGAGGGAATGACATCATACATTAACTCGATGCATCCGCATACAGAATGTTGACACCTGTCAATCCGATTAGATCTGACTCAAATCAGATTATATCTTCGCAACAACAACGATAACTTCATAAGCAAGATCTTTCTGTGGATTCCATACTTATTAATGTTTTGGAGGTGGAGATCCCTTCAAAGCTGTTATAGTAGAATCTCAAAGATCTTGAGAACAACATTGTGAACCATCCTTCTACTTGTGAGCTTCCTCAACTTAATATTACAAATAGAGCAATCTCTATCCAAGTCAATGTTTGATGCGTTATATCATCTGAAGTATGCTTTAGTTGAAAACAAAAGCTTGAGACATCCAAATATAGATGCGCAAGTTGCTGTAGCATGATGCCTCCGCGAAAATATGAGAACAATAGAGAGTGATCTTCCATTAGGCGACCATACAAAGGGCATTTTTGCTTGAAGAACGTGTTGAGAGACATTAGCCTTGAATTTAATGTATTGATTATAAAGATTGGTCAAATCGAAATGCACAGAATCTAATTAAGTTTATCCCAGCAGTAAATTACACATGTTTAGGATTAAATGTAGAGATCATATGGAATGCAGAGGTTCTTTACCACTGTCTCCCTATGAACCAGTTTTTGGGTAAAAAAGTTTTGGTGTTTTCTTGGGGAGTAGATCCTCCTGGATTAGGTTTGATCCCCACCTCGAGACCACATTAAGACGACCAACTATTAATTAGCTCAATTACCAAGTGCAGATTCACCCAAACAACATTGTGGGAAGTCGAAACTAGAACCTCCTACATGGGAAGAATGATGCTACCAGCTAGCCAATCCCACTCTCATGCAGACCAGCCCATTAGTTAACCATTAATTTCTAAAAATATTTATTACATATGCCATGCATTATGATCGCTAATTGTATGTTACTAAGAAATGAACATACATTTTGTACATAGGCTTTACATTATGATCACCAACTGCATGTTACTAAGAAATGAGCATGCATTCTATGTCTCCCAGTGCAAGGTTCAGAAAATTGTTGTATCAAGATCAATTTTAGACTTGAATCCATGTCAAAAAATCAAGCTTAACCTTCAGCACTACATTAAATGTTTCTCAAATAAACCTTCATACTTATCGGCACAGCATGCATGTTTATCTATAAAAGTACAACAAAAGGTAGGAGATAAAGGGAAAACTACTAGACAGACCTTTTGCAAATGGCTGAGTGGTGACATGAGACTTTTTGGTCGAAGACTGGTCACTCCGCCAAATCATTTTAGAAAATGATGCCACAGTTGAAAAGGCTGCAGGCACAACCTTTGACAGAATAGTTCCAACCAAGGACCTGCTCCTATCCACTGATAGCCTATAATAACACAAGTATGTTCTCATCAAAATATCTACAGAGCTCAAAGTGAGCTCCCTTCAAGGCTATTGAGAGTTAGAGACAATTTGATTATCATACAAAGCAGGTTTCAACTCACCTATATGCTGAAATTACTGCATCCTCCCCTATGGTAACTGCACAGTAGTATCGCTGACTCGACTGCCCAGCAATAAAAGCAGCTGAATTCAATACCAGAATAGCCTCAGAGAGCTTCCATTACAATACTAACAAAAAATTGAGAGCATCACATAGTCAACAAGACAATGGAACTAATGGGATTGCACTTGTCTCAGACTACACAAGGGAGAGTACCTTTAAGAATAATTAGATATGTAAAATACGAGAGATTCACCTGAAGCTCCAAGAGTGGAGGAGGCATTAATCCAACAATTGCAGCATCAGCACAAGACCCAAACTTGCTAACATTCCATAACTGAAAGGGTAATCTCCCAAAGGAGCTCTCATCCTCTGGATCCTTCATATCTTCCCATATTCGCGAGCGTGCCTCTTCAAACCATCGTTGGAGCAAGCTCTGAATTACCATGTTTCAGCATAGATATTAAGATTTTTGGAAATCTCCATTCAACATTACGTTCTTTAAAACCTAGAAAACATCAATAAAGATACTATAATGGAAATGAAGAAACCTGGAGATCTGAACCATCAATACGTGCAATAACACCACGCATAACTATAGAAAGCTCCTGAGAATCAGCATCTTGCAGAGAACTTCCTTTTGTTTCACGAAATCTCAACCTTAGCACACACTCTGGATGAATAATCTTTAGGGGAAAAAGCATTAATTCAGAATTCATGGCACAAACAATATTCCTAATTGCAGGATTTACAAACGAGTTAGAGCAACTATCAAGTAGTCAAATGGGTTCAGGAAGCATATCATCAGGTAGACAACATTTACAGCATGAAAGAAATACATTCAAAGCAGTCTAAATAACTAATAGTCACTTAGGGAATTTAACTGATTTCTAGTTATGATTGTCAAAATTTAGATTAAAGCATAAAAAGGAGTTTAAATGAAGATGAATCTTATGAGAAAGGGCAATAAATTTTTTTGGATAAACTCACTAGCTTGTTTGCATGTAGATTTCCAAATGCACGCAGCTGATTTGAGAACTGAAAGAGATTATGTACAAGGGAATCCTCAACACATTAAGACATGCTTAAATAAAATTTGCAGAAACATTTAGAATAGAATTGGTTTAAGTATCACTTTAAGAGTACTGTTATCAAACAGAGGAATACCAAATTGTCCAGATGAGACAAACAATTTATCGACTTAGTAAACTTGGTCAAATAATAAAAAATACTTGAACCATTATCAATGTCGCATGACAAGAAATAATTGTTAGTAAAAACTGTCCAATCACTTCTCATTCTTTCATTGCCCAAGAGAACTCAGAGTTGGTTGTTAGTGACATGAGCTTATAGTACACAGCCAAGTAATACAGATCTACCTACCCGCCAACTTGCCTTCATAGGTTAAGAAACAACCACTTTGCTGCTATTTGGTAAAAGTTGTGATGGCTGCAATTTGGTACCAGTTCATAAATGGCCCCTTCAAGCTGCTTGACTAATTCTTTTCACGGTCCTAAAAATTTGGTCAATCATCTAGTGGAGCTTGATTAACTTTGAGAAATTGTTTCCCCCAAGGCAAGGATATTGCAGGGCAATTAAATTAAACGGCTAGAGAGTGTACAATTGTTTCGCAAGTCGATAACTCACAGGTGAATGCTACTAATGGTTTTATAGGCATGAATATAGTAGCACACTTTACAGAGTAGGAAGGGCATTTGAATTCTTCAAGTGGGCCAGGGGTATCAAGGTTACCTTATAGCCATACATGGGATATTATTTGAATAGGAGCTTGTTCCTTCATAGTGACACATTTTATGTAATCTAGAGTTGCTCTCTCTTTTAAAAGATGCCAAATGACATTAGTAGCTACAACAACCACAGATGAATCCTCTACCCAAAGTGATGAATCCTCGTATGACACTCTCCCAATTTAAACACCAATAACCAACAACCACCACCAAGCCTTTATCCAAAGTTTCCACTTAGCTAAATGAATCCTTTTATTTCATTCAGCTTTCCATCCATGTTTGTTTAAACCAAGCTATATTCCATGTTGCCTAATGGGCCAATGATCCATTGCACAAACCTAAACCATCTCAATCGCTCTCCATCACCGTAACCTCAATAGCAGCAATCTCAGTTGAGCCACCGATAACCAATGGAGAATGACAATACATTCAAAGAAATATGATTAGTGATATTCATTGCAATCCAACAAAGCAATTGGGTTCAAAATGATTAAAAAGATCTCACTAGATAGATCTACTACTAAAATTTGATTTAAGAATATCGTTAATTTCACCAGGGCATTTCAAATTAACCCAATTTAAAGCATTCTCATCCTAATTTTAGAACATTCTACTCAGTTCCCAGTGAAAAATCCAAAATTTTGTCCACATGCACACAAATTCAACGTAATTTTTCTTTAATTATCAATTAAATTAAATACTAAAATAAAAAAGAATCAAGGAATACCTGCTTGTGGATCAGATCACCCTCCACGGAGAAGATCAAGAGAAAGCCTAGGGAAGAACCGACGGCCAAGGCGAGGAGATCGCCGAAGGGAAGCCACTCCAGAGTGGTGATCTTACCGCTGGTGGAGGAAAGAGATGGGCGGATCTTGATGGGGCTGAGGAGGGGAGGCGAGGAGTCCCATCCGAGAACGAGGACGAGCGATCGGGCGGAGCTGCCGATGGCGAGGGCATGGGCGTGGATGGCGGTGAGGAGAGTGGGGTCCGAGAGCCAGCCCTCCTTCTCGCCGGCGCCGATCTCCTCGAGCTCGTCGCAGGCGATGCATCCGACCTCTCTAAGATGCGATCGCCTCGACATTGGGTCTTGGATTATCGCTTCGATCTCAAGGACTGAATCTGTACGTGCGAGAGAGAGAGAGAGAGAGAGAGAGAGGAGAGAAGGCAGTTTGGACTCGCAACATAAACTAATAAATCCAGATGTGTCGATGGGTCGGATTTTGGTCGGACCTGCAGCGGAAATTCTAAATGAGCACCACATTTGACTTAGTGAGCACAATTTCCCCCTACATTGTAAATCACTTTACTCTAGGATGTAGAGCTCACTAGGCAAAATATGGCGAGCATTTAGAATTTCCCGACCTGCAGGATTACTTGCGGATCCACTAAATGTTTATAAGATCCGTTGGGAGTAGATACAAATTAAGAAAATTAGGATCATTTAAAAATCCAAGACTACTAATCTATGGGACTCGGTTCTTTTTTATACTTGTCACCCTTTTTTTTCCCCTTACAGAATATTTTGATTTCTACTACGAAAATCAAGTATGTTTAAAATAGTATTGCTTCTAGGTGTTATTTTATTTCATTTTGTTAATACATAATCTTACTGCTTCAGATCCAAAGCAAATAGTCCACATGCGATAAGCCCACCAGACGGTAGTTTCCAAATGAGCACACCACTTTTTCTTGTGAGCCCACTATTTAGTGTATTTTTAATCCGAGCGATCCTTAAAAAGTGGGCTCAATATGAAAAATGGTGTGCTCCTTTGAAAACTCCCCACCAGACCCACTCATAAAGTTAAAAAGACACAAAATTAATTCAACTCCAATTTAGAGTGTTCTTTTCCAGAACCACATCGGTGATAACTATACTGAAGTTACATGATCACAAATTATTCTCTCTTATGAAAATTCAGATTGTGATTTTCACTCTATTTTTATTTGATTAGAAAGAATCAACAATCAATCGGAATCATTTCTCTATAAGAAAACCTATCCTCAACGCAATAGAATTCATCTGCAACTGAAATTAATCAAGAGTTCGATTTTAACTGCAACTCATATTTTAAACCATCCATAAAGTTATAAATATCCCCTCTATTAAAGGATGAAGATGATGGTAACTTTGATAGAAGAGAATGTCGAGATAATTATAATCTACTTCTCGAATAAGAAAATAGTATGGACATCGTAATTCTCGTCTAGACTTATTTTTCATATTAATATTCTGATCCTCCTATGATTTCTCCACATGTTACTCATTTGAGTTCTCTCATCTCGAAAATTCGCACTTAGCATCCAACCTTATTGAAGTACATCATGAATCCAAATCTTTCGTTGACACTTAGATTGAGTTGGCTAATCCCATTGGACAAGTTTAAGCATCAACACATCTTTAAATATTAGTCAGTTTGGATATGAACAATCAAACTAAAGTACAATATATTAAGAACATAATTCGTTAAAAAAGAATTATGTTCTTAATTATGTTCATATTGGTGTTGACACAAATATGAATTGATTTCAGATATTATATTTGAAAATATTGATATATAATTCGTTAAAATAGATATGAAGAAGAAGAACATTGATTCCAACAGGCACCATCTCCCGTACACAACTATAATGATCCGTATGATTAGCCAAAAAAAAAAAAAAAATAACAAAATAATTTGCATACAAAGTTCAATACAATCTTCCGATATGCATGAAAAGCAAAATGAAACCCAACATATATGAAATATAAACAACATTAGAACCTTACAGGGATTTATATTCACACTGCAGATTCCAAGGATTCAGACTCGACAGATTCAGATTGGGACTCCACGGTAACGCGGCAAAGGGGACAGGTGCAGTGCGAGTCCAGCCACAAATCAATACACTCAGCATGAAAGCAATGCCCACATCTGGGGAGCACCCGGCCCTTCTCACCCTCCCTGAACTCAGTGAGGCAAACCGCGCACTCGAGCTTCCCTTTCTCCTCAGCCACCGCCGAAGAGTAGACAAACACAGGCAGAGAAACGAGCACTTCAGATTTGCAAGCAGTGGGTGCCGCCGGAGTGCTCGTGACCTCGTCAATATTACTCACCCGGCCATCCTGCTGATTCTCTTGCATCCATAAACGTCGGAAATACCATAACGTGAGGATTATCATGACTGCAAGTGCACTGAACATGCAAGCGGCTATGATCTTCCCTTGTTCAGGGTGGGGGTGAGGCCTCGGGGGGCCGGCAGCTGAAACGGAGGAACTGAAACAGCCAGAGCCACAATGCGCCGCCATGGATTGACCTGAAGAGGAGAGTACTGAGAATGATCTTTGAGATGGTGTGAAGTCAAATTATGGGTGAAGCATTGGATCCAATCTGAAACATGCCTTTTCGACCAAGATAACTGTTTTTTTAAAGCTAAATATTACAGAGACAAACAATGTAAAATAATGACTGATGCTAGGTTCTTTGTCCGGAATATGCGGAGATTGACAATGAGTTCCTGTAGTCAAACATGTACTAGCTGTGTGCAGTGTCTGCTTGTCAAATCTCTGTTCGTCACCGAAAAATTTGATAAACTTGGTGGATATGTAAAAGATATTATTTGTTTTCCATTACTTGGACAGATATAAAAAAATATTGTGACATCTCATTCCTTATAGCATTTTCAAATTGATCAATATATGTGTGCATTGGACTGGAATTGATACGGAGTTGCTGAAGAGGATGGTGGCTATAGTTTATATAAAGTCGGCTTGGTCAAGGTGAGACTTAGAATTAACTATTAGGCAGTCCAAAAATATTTTCTGTTTGAATCTTGGCAGGTTAATAGCGTCGAGAATAAGCTAAGTGACAAATAAACTTAATTTTGCTGTCACATAAAGATACAAAGAAACAGAAACAGAGAAGATTTGGGATTGATTATTAACTAAATAACAATTTTTTTGTTTCCAATAAGTTAGATAACTATCATCCTTCCTCCCCTAAGAAGTAGGTAGGTAAGAGAATTTTTCTGCATTAATAAATAAATAAATTATATATAGGTGCCTGTGTAAAATGGGAAGAAATGTAGGGTTTGAAAACATGTAGAAATATACCCCCAAAAAAAAAAGTCCATGAAACTCCTATAGTTAATAAAATTGAGTGCTAAAACCCCATTTAGTAAGTGTATACACTTGGCAAAGTTTCATAATTCATTAATGAACAGTTTATAAATTATGCTAGAAAATTGTTAGATTCATGCAAGAATATGCAAAAATAAGAAAATCAATTTATAAGACTTCTTAAGTTATGAAAATTGAAATCAAATTCCATTTAGTGAGTGTATACACATAAACAAATTTCGTATTATTATTAATAAATGATTTGTAAGTTATGATATAGATGATATGAGACGATAAGGATGCTAAAGGCATAAATGAAGATATATTGTTCGATATGAATGAGTGCAGAAGGATCGTCTACGTGATCAATCCAACATGACTCTATTTTAGTTCATGTAATCTACCCCAAGTACTTGGGATCTTAGCTGTTATTATTGTTTGTAAGTTACACTTGAAATTTGCTAAATATGTGTAAAAATATGCCAAAATGGGAAAAGTGGTTGATAGGAGACTATAGGGCTCCTATAGCTACGAAAATTGAGTTTTAAATCCCATTTAGTGAGTGCGCATACGTGCAGTAAAATTTCATAATTTATTAATAGATGGTATGGAAGTTACGCTAAAGATTTACTAAATACGTATAAAAATATGCCAAAATAATAAAAGCAATTTGCAGGCCTCATACAATCATGAAAATTAAGGGTTAAACGAAATTTATTGAGTGCAAAATATGTGGCAAAGTTTCATATTTTATTAGTTAATGCTCCGTAAGTTATGCTTGACATTTGCTAACTATGTTTAAAAATATACCAAAACAAGAAAATCAGTTTACAGGCCTCGTATAGTTATCTTAAATTCTTAATTAAGCATTAAGCCTCATTTAGTAAATGTATACATGCTGCAAAGTTTCCTATTTTATTAATAAATGATATGGAAGTTATGATAGAAATTTGCTAAATATATGTAAAAATATACCAACATAAAAAAGTGGTACATATCACTCCTATAGTTATGAAAATTGAGGATTAAGCCCCATATAGTAAGTGTATGCTCATGGCAAAGTTTCACACTTTGCAAATAAATGGTTTGAAAGTTACGATAGAAATTTGCTACTTGCGAATAAAAAACATTTGAAAAGAGATTCAGTCAATAAGACTCCTATAGTTATGAAAATTGAGGATTAATACCCATTTAGTGAGCTCATACACAGAGAAAAGTTTCATAATTGATTATGAATAATTTGGCTCTAGCAATGGGTATTACTGTTAAACGATTGTTATATGGTGAATTTTTCAAATGCATCTCTTGCAAATTTTTTTATTATAATTAACACAAATAAATCTAGTGTTAGATATCAATTTTTGGTGTGTGTGTGTTGGTGTGGGTGCGTGCGTTCGTGTGTGTGTGTGCGCATGCTGGTGTGCGTGTATGTGCATGTTTATGTGTCTATTTGGGTTTGTCTATGTGTCTGTATGTGTGTCTGTGTCTGTCGTGTGTCTGCATGTGTGCGTTGGTGTGTGTTGGTGCGCGTGTGTGTGCGTACATGTGTGCATGTCTTTGTGTCTATCTGTGTGTATGTCTATCTATATGTGTGTGCGCGCACTGCGAGCGGGCGGGCGTGTGCGTGTGTGTGTGGGTGTGTGCGAGTGTTGACATGAAAACCACACAACCAATTAGTGTTTGAATAGGAAAGTCTTCACTCAGAAAATGATGCTAGTTTCTTTAAGTACCAACATTTAGTAATACAAACAAGTAAAATAATGCCATGAAAAACTACAAGCTGAATGCCTTGTAAGAAAAAAAAAAAAAAATGAAATCAAACATTGTAGAGTACTAAAACAAGCTAAGCAGGCGTCTGTGCACAACGTGTATGAAATAGTTGCAGAAAAATATGGTACATGCACATATTTCTGTATCAGTATAATGGTATGTCAAATTTCATGTACGTTGAATCAAATTACAATAGAGATTACATGCAATTTCATGGTGAAGTTTCCTCTCTCGAATGGTCCAAACTCATGATAAATTTTGCATTTGTTGAGAATTAAAATTTTATGAGTTCGATGTATTTAAGAACATCAAAGAGAATCCTGAACAGTTTGAAAAGCATCATAAGTGGGCTAGCAATAGATAGTTAATGAGTTTGAAAATACTAGAGCTTAAACTACCGACTACAAGTTGCTCATTTCAAGTGCAAAAAAATTTTGTTTTAATCCATTGGTCTGGTTAAAAATTGGCAAAAGATAAAACCCCTATTGTGATTAATGCTCTACATGAATCAAAGGAAAATAACAATAGAAATGCAATAAATCTAATCAAAAGGGGCTGAGGGAATGGGGGTTAGAATGAAAAGTGGATTGAAACATAACAAAAGGAAGAACGCACAATGAAGGCTTCCTGAATCTTAGTAAAGTCTCATAAGTTTCATTCAGGCAGTTGTTAGAGAGGCAGAAGTTATGAATTTCAAGGAGAAGATTTATAACTCCTATCTCCTGTAGCCAAATACAAACCAGGAACAATGTTTTAGAAAAATGTAAATGATACTGGTTTTGAGGCGTGACTCTAGGCATTTCTGTCGCAAAATGCCTTGAAGCACATATATGAGGTGCATAGGATAATGAGGCCTACGTCTCAGCATACATGACGCAACTGAAGTGTATGCCTCAATTTGGCCTTTTCAATGAGGCGTATGCTTCATAAACAAGACAAAAAAGAACTTCCCATAGCAGATATAATGGTTGGCTAAATACTATAGAGTTAGATCTTAAAAAGAATGAGAAAAATACCATATAAATTGAACTCTCACTAGAGAAAATGTTGTGTACAATCCAAACCCACTTAATTTTATTTTCATCGTCTTCATGTATTTTCATAGTATCTGTATATTTTTAAAATAAGAATAAATGAATAATAAAGCATTTGCTTCTCCCCTTGAGACTTATGCATCGCCTTAAAGGAGTTCAACATTGTGCCTCACACATTTCCTTTTTAACATCACTCTGGATGGAATCACAACTCCTCTATCTCCTCAAAAGTAGGGAATATTTTTTTTCCCCAAATTCGAAAAGTATCCTTGGACTCTTACTCCGGACATCCTATGATTCATGGCAACAGTAAGGCAAACTCTTGCTTCCTACTCTTCTTGCCAAATGAGGCCTTAGAGTTCACAACACTTTTTATCATATTTTGAGCATGTTGTAGCTATATGCCTTAACAGCGAGCATGGTGGCTGCTGATTTTGGCTAATTGGAACAATGGCTCACAAAGATCAAATGTATTGGCTAATTGCCAGGCTATACTTTGCTGTCATACAGTTCCCAAAGGCTGTTTTAGTGTAAATTTCATATACTATAGAGTTAGATCTTAAAAAGAATAAGAAAAATACCATATAAATTGAACTCTCACTAGAGAAAATGTTGTGTACAATCCAAACCCACTTAATTTTATTTTCATCGTCTTCATGTATTTTCATAGTATCTGTATATTTTTAAAATAAGAATAAATGAATAATAAAGCATTTGCTTCTCCCCTTGAGACTTATGCGTTGCCTTATAGGAGTTCAACATTCTGCCTCACATTTCCTTTTTAACGTCACTCAGGAGTTATGCTAATTCCAATTCTAAATGGAATCACAACTCCTCTATCTCTTCAAAAGTAGGGAATATTTTTTTTCCCCAAATTTGAAAAGTATCCTTGGACTCTTACTCCGGATCTCCTATGGTTCTTGGCAACAGTAAGGCAAACTCTTGCTTCCTACTCTTCTTGCCAAATGAGGCCTTAGAGGTCACAACACTTTTTATCATATTTTGAGCATGTTGTAGCTGTATGCCTTAACAACGAGCATGGTGGCTGCTGATTTTGGCTAATTGGAACAATGGCTCACAGAGATCAAATGTATTGGCTAATTGCCAGGCTATACTTTGCTGTCATACAGTTCCTAAAGGCTGTTTTAGTGTAAATTTCGGTTGAGGATATCTTGTACTCTTGGTTGAACGCACAGGATAAAGATCTGTATGTCTATCCTGTGCCATGAGAATCTGAATATTATAACATGATTCAACTTCAAGTAGCTTAAGCAGGCCACCCTCTTCCCAGCAAAATTGAGGGTCATTATTGAAAGATGTCCTCTATGCCATTCAACATTAGAATGAAAGAAAAAATCTGATACTAGTTTGTCTTTCTCTACATTTTCCTTCAAGTGTAATACTTCCTAGATAGCTACATCAGAAATGACATTTTTAACCTATATTGCCCATTCTCCAAGGACAGGTAAATGATAACAATGAGTATTCAGTAAATCCCAAATAAATTTGCAGAAACAAATGCAAAAAAACCAGTAACTATTACAACTGATTCGTGGGTAAATTACTGTGCTTTCCCATTGCTCATTTCTTTCCCTAAGAAGACAATATATTGGATTCCAGAAGAAAAAATTGCAGCGAAAGACAGAACGAAATGACATAATGAGAACATTATTTATGCTCAATCTGCAACTGGATCTGCTTCCATGTAATCAATCAATTCTCCTTTATCAGGCCCTACAGGACCACCAACTCCTTTATGTGGCCCTGCTTCCTCAATAGTATCTACTTGTTTATGTATGTTTTCCTGTTAAAATACATATGCCAAGGATCAGCAACAAATTGAGAACCACCACAGATACATAATTTGATTACAGTAGATTGTCAGATATAGATCATTTGGCACAAACCATTTTTTGATATACAAATCAACAAACAATAAAGAAAATATGGGAAAACACTTCAAGTCGGACCAAATACGTTAATATCTCTAAGTGCATCAGTTGGTGGGGTTTATCCCCATGTCCATGTCCTGGAATCAAGACCAAACAATGCCATAAAAGGATCAAGTCCCCAGCTCATAAGAGAAACGAAAAGTCAAGCATCAGAGAGATTCAAGTGAAATAAGAAAATAACGTAGGAGATATAAATTTAACCTTGACTGTCAAAATTGCCACTCTAATAACTGGAAATAGAGAATGAAAGAGACCTTGCATCCAAGTGCTTTGTCAAGAGCAAGAATGAGAGATCGAGACAATGAGACAATACTAAAGCTAAACCGTTACCAAATTCTAGTTGTCAGAGTCTAATATATGAATGATGCTAAATCTAATAAATAGTTATGAAATTAGGGGGGAAAACTGTGTCAATATTCAATTAGAAACATGTACAGTTGATTTTCTACATATTAGACAATACCCATGCAGAGTCTCAATAATGAGAACCAAAAGAAAGCCTTCAGCAAAGATGTGCCACGGGAAAACTTAAGAACGAGAAAAACATATTCGGATTTCATTGTCATGGTAAATAAAACACAAAATAATGAACCAAGCCCAGAGGAGGCCAGCCAATTAGGCAGCTTCACCAAGAAAAATTTAAATAAAATAAAAAATAAAAAAATCCCCGGTCCACTGAATTTTGTAGTAATGTATAAGTCCCAAAACCTTCTGCAAGATGGCCATTTTAGAATACAAAAAAGAAGTTCTGGTGTAATAAAACAATTTTCAACCATTTTGTGTCATGAGCTCTCTATAAGGTTTTGACTTTTGAGTCATTAGGTAGCTCAAGCAAGTTGAGTTTCTCATTATTGCCCAAGTCTCCAAACACTTTCATGAGTTCAACTAAAGTATAGCCTACTATAAAAGTCTTTCTAAGCCTAGCAACATGTCCATTAAACTTTTGGCTATACAAAGGAGATTCATGAGTCAGTACACACCATTATGTACCAAATGTACATGGTATATGAAGTTGTTATAAGCTCTTGCAGAGCTCCTGCAACTTATTTTCAATATTTTTTATTGCATTTGTTATGGAGAAAACCAGTGGGAAAATAGCAAATGACCACAGACCAGAGAAATGGAGACACAAAGATTTACGTGGAAAACCCCTTCTTGGGTAAAAACCACGGACAAGACAGCAGAATTTATTACTATACAGAAGTAATAATACAAGAGGGAGAGGAGATTGGGGCAAGATTAATGGGAGGGGGGAAGGCTAATTTTATAGCCTTCCCCTCCCTTTCAAATTAGTCCCACACTCGATGTGGGACTAATAATTTCAACATTCTCCCACTTGAAGATTTAATTGAGTTTCAATTAATCTTCACACCATTCTTTCTGCCTTGTCATCATGTTGCTTACGTCTCTGCTAGGCCACAAGAGGATCGACACCAAATGAACTTGTCCGTGTTGACTCCTTTTGTCAAAAAATCTGCTAGGTTCTCTTTAGTGTGTATCTTCTGTACATCCACCGTTCCTTCTTCCACTTTCTCACGAACGAAGTGATACTGAACTCGGATATGCTTGGTTCTTGAATGAAAGGCTGGATTCTTTGCAAGATGCAAAGCGCTCTGACTGTCACAAAACAAAGAAATCTTCTCTTGTTTGTGCCCGAACTCCTCCATCACCAACTTCAACCATATCGCCTCTTTACTGGCTTGTGTAGCTGCTACATATTCTGCTTCTGTAGTTGAGGTTGCAACAACAGACTGCAATTTTGAAACCCAGCTTACAGCTCCACCTGCAAGAATGAACACATATCCAGTAGTGGATTTACTTTTGTCAAGATCACCTGCATAATCAGAGTCAGCATATCCATGAACAATTACATCTGATCCTCCATAACATAATGCAACATTTGAGGTTCCTTTCACATATCGTAGAATCCTCTTTACTGTATTCCAATGCTCTTTACCAGGATTTGCCATGTATCGACTAACCACTCCCACTGCATGTGCAATGTCTGGTCTTGTACAGATCATAGCAAACATTAAACTCCCCACTGCTGATGCATACGGTACTCGAGACATCTCCATCCTCTCTTCTTCATTGCTAGGACACATACTTGAGGATAACTTGAAATTAACAGGAAGAGGGGTAGAAACTGACTTACAATCCTGCATATTGAACCTTCGAAGAATTTTCTTCAAATAGTTTTTCTGAGTAAGCCAAATCTTCCTATTACTTCTGTCTCGGTGAATTTGCATCCCTAGAATCTTGTTTGCTGGTCCCAAGTCCTTCATCTCAAACTCCCTAGCCAACTGAGCCTTTAATTCTTGAATCTGACCTTTGTTAGGGCCTGCAACTAACATGTCATCTACATACAATAGCAATATAACAAAGTTGTTATCATCAAACCTCTTGAAATATGCACAAGGGTCTGCATAGAGTCTATTGTATTCCAGGCTCATGATGAAAGAATCAAATCTCTTATACCAACATCTCGGCGCCTGCTTTAATCCGTATAGAGATTTGTTCAACCTGCAAACCAAGTTCTTCTTTTCTTTTTCTTCAAAACCTTCTGGTTGGAGCATATAAATCTCTTCTTCAAGATCACCATGAAGAAGTGCTGTCTTTACATCTAATTGCTCTAGATGTAAATCAGTGATAGCACATATAGCCAGGACTACTCGAACTGTATAAAGTTTAACCACAGGAGAAAATATATCATTAAAATCAATACCTTCCTTCTGAGCGTAGCCTTTGACCACCAATCTTGCACGATAACGCTCCAGTTGATCATCACTGTTCCTTTTGATTTTGTAAACCCTTTTGTTGCCAATGGGTTTTCTTCCCGATGGTAGTTGCACAAGATCCCAAGTCTTGTTTTTATGAAGAGCTTCGATCTCCTCATGCATTGCTGTCATCCACTGATATGCATTTGAACTGGTCAATACTTCTTGGAAAGTTGATGGCTCTCCATCTTCAGTTAGAAGGCAATATGCAACATTACTATCCACATCATAGTCAGCATGCCAAACTGGAGTTTTTCTGTCTCGGCCTGATCGTCTGATCTCTTGCACACCAGAATCAACAGTTTCTGAAATCTGGTTCTCTTCAACTGCTTCAGAGGAATTATCTTTCGCCTGTATCACTGCAGTCTCTGCTTTTGAAGTAGTGCTATCATCTTGGATCTTCTTTTCTGTAAAGATGACATCTCTGCTGATGACAACTTTGTGGGTAGTGGGCTCCCACAAACGATACCCCTTTTACACCATCAGCATACCCTAAGAAAATACACTTTCTGGACTTTGGATCCAACTTAGTAGTTTTCTTGGGAATTATGCATCACATATACAGAAAATTCCAAAAACATGAAGATTTAGAGTAATCGACTGGTTTACCTGTCCACATCTTCATCGGCGTTTTCAACTCAAATGCTGTTGATGGAGTCCGATTGATCACATCACAGGCGGTGTTGCCTGCTTCAGCCCAGAAAGATTTTTCTAAGCCTGCTGCTCCCAACATTGCTCTTGTACATTCAAGCAACGTTTCATCCGCTCTGCCACTCCATTCTATTGAGGGGTGTACGCCGTCATGAACTGTTTTTTGATACCTTCTTACTTGCAGAAGTTATCAAATCATCACCAGTGTATTCTCCTCTTACAAGCGCGCCTTGTACAATCTTCATGATCCCCTTCTCATCTTCAATCTTGCACCCGAGGTCGTCAAGCTGCCCTAAAGACAGCAAGTTCTTCTTTATTCTCTCCACATGTCGCACTTCTTGGATGGTGCGAACTGTCCCGTCAAACATCTTCAATTTGATGGATCCTCTTCCAACAATCTTTAAAGCATGATCATTACAGTTGTAAACCATCCCCTCAGAGACTGGTTCATAGTGATGAAACCATTCTATGTGAGAAGTCATGTTGCTCCATAATCGAACAACCATACATCCTGTAATCTTTTTCTGCCTTCATGTGATGTTGCTGCCTCACATACTAGGGCATTTCCATCATTTGAGCTGTTTGCCACATTTCCTTGAGGACCGGAATTTTGTTTCAAATTCCAACAATCTCTTCTGTAGTGACCCGTCTTGCCACAATTGTAGCATTTGACATTCTTACTCTGTGATTTGGATCTACCGCGACCTTGACTCCCACTGGGGCCAGGTTCCATTGGTCTTCCTCTCGTCACCGTCAAAACTTCTGCTTGGTGTGAACTTGCTTGCCTGTCTTCTTTGTTTTTGCGCCGCTTCTCTTCATCTAGGACTGCAGCTGCAATATCACCGAAGTCGAGGCGATCTTCAGCCAAGTTGCTTGTTTTGTTGATGATGAGTTGATCATATGAATCCGGTAGACTTTGGAGTAGAATTTCAGCACGTTCACCCATTTTTATATCATAACCCAAATTCTTGAGTTGTGAAAATAAAGTGTTGAGGGTGTTTATGTGCTCCGTCACTGCAGTGGATTCTGACATCCGAATGGTGTACAACTTCCTCTAAAAAAAATTTATTGTGGAGAGATTTTACCTCGTACAGTTTGATGAGATGATCCCAAATCTCCTTTGCTGTCTTCCTTTTTTTTTTTTTTTTTCTTTTAATGCTGGACAATGTATCATCTCCTAATCCGAGATGGAGATCAGCCTCAGCATCTATCTCCAACCATTTCTCGTCTGAGATATTCTCTGGCCTTTCACCGATGGCAGGAAGGCACTTATCTTTTACCAAGATAGCCTTCATCTTCATCTTCCAGAGACCAAAATTGCCTCCGTTGAATTTTTCAATCTCAAATTTGTGTGTCATTGCTATATCCCAACTCCAACACAACTCCCACTATTCAAAACAAGTGGACGAAAGTGGGCCCCACGAGAACACTATTCACGGAAGTGGGCCCCACAAGAACACTATTCACGGAAGTGGGCCCCACAAGAATACTATTCACGGAAGTGGGCCCTACCAGAATACTATTCACGGAAGTGGGCCCCACAAGAACACTATTCACGAAAGTGGGCCCTACCAGAACACTATTCACTGAAGTGGGCCCCACAAGAACACTATTCACGAAAGTGGGCCTTACCAGCACAAGTGGGAGAACAAGCGGAAGAAAGTGGGTCCCACAAGAACAAGAATAAGTGGGTGGACCCCGCAAGTGTACCGAGTAGGTTCCACAAAGAAGCAAATACTTATTTTCTGATGTGGAGGGTGGCAACCACAAATGTGGAGGATCCACTTACAGCCACAGAGCATACGATAAGTACCACGACCTTATTGACCTTACTCACACAAGAACAACAACAAGTGGGTGGACCCCGCAAGTATACTGAGTAGGTCCCACAAAGAAGCAAATACTTATTTTCTGATGTGGAGGGTGGCAACCACAAATGTGGAGGATCCACTTACAGCCACAGAGCATACGATAAGTACCACGACCTTGCTGACCTTGCTCTGATACCACTGTTATGGACTAAACGAGTGGGAAAATAGCAAATGACCACAGACCAGAAAAATGGAGACACAAAGATTTACGTGGAAAACCCCTTCTTGGGTAAAAACCACGGACAAGACAGCAGAATTTTATTACTCAACACAAGTAATAATACAAAGGAGGGAGAAGTGATTTTGGGACAAGATTAATGGGAGGGGGGAAGGCTAATTTTATAGCCTTCCCCTCCCTTTCAAATTAGTCCCACACTCGATGTGGGACTAATAATTTCAACAGCATTCTCCTCAGTTTATCTTATTTTCAAGAAATACAAATTCCATAACATGTGAAAAATTTTGAGTCTACATGCAAAATGAACTGAGAAAAATAACCAAGAAGAGTTCTTTACCTGCGCTTGGACATCTCTAACGACAGAGAGGCCGTCGAAAACGCCCGGTAACTTGTCAATCTCCCAACCAAGAACTCTGCACACTGCCCTTCCGAAATTGCGGTGGGCCACTCTTCTCCTCGTCTTAGAAACAGTATTAGCATGCTGCACAAGCCCAACGCAGTTCCCATACCTCTTTCCCATTTTCTCTCCAATTGCTCCACAGACCAAGCAGCAAAAATCCCCCTTCTTCCAGTTTTTTTCATAAAACCCCCTCAGTTCCCCATCTTTCTCAAATAACCCCATGAAAAACTCAAAATTTCCAGATTCCCCCACATCCTCCTCCTCATCCTCATCGTCGTCGTCGTCGTTCGCCGCTAAGAAATCTTGACATTGCTTCAACACGTTCTGCTGCGGCTCCGGCGGAGCGATCGGAGCCTGTGTGGGCTTCGGATTCGGGTTAGGGTCCGGGACCGGCCACCCAGTGGGTTCCGGGTTCGGGACGGAGCGGATCTCGCTGCAAGGCCATTCGACGACGGAGGCCGAGGCTGAATCGGGCGGGCGAGTGGGGGTTTCGAACGCGAGCAGGCTCTCGAGTTTCTCCGCAAGCTTTTCCTGGCGTTTTCGCTCTTTTCTCTTCTTTCTGGCTTCTCTCTTGAAGGCGGTGGAGCTCAACGCCCGGAGGTTGGGATCGGCGTTAGGGTTAGGGTTAGGGTTAGGTTTTGGGTTTGAGGGGAGGATGGCGAGGTGACAGGACTCGTTGAGGGAATGTTGCTCCAATGTCGGAGAGAGAGAGTGGAGGTCCATTTGTGTGAACGGGGAGGGGAGTTCGAGGAGACGAAGAGAATAGAAGTAAGGTTACCGTATACTGGAAGGGACTGTTTAGGGTCGCTGCATGGGAACTTCTAAAGGGGCACAAGTTTTTTCCTAGTGAGCCCAGATTTCCTAGTGAGCCCAGTGAAAGTTTAGAATTAGATAAAATTTCTTAGTGAGCCCAATTTTATTCCCAAAATACCCTTCCCTCATATTTCTGCATCTCACTTCGATCTTCCTCTCATCCTCTCCTCTCTTCTCCTTCCAACCTCTCCCCCCACCTCGTCGCAACCCACCTCCGCTCCCACCCAGCTCCGCCCGACCCGCCGCCACCCCCTCCGCTCCCAACCTGCTCCGCCCGACCCGCCGCCACCCCCTCCCCCAAATCCTCCGCCCCAACGCGCTCCGCCCCCACAAATCCGTCCGCCCGACCCAACCCACCTCCGCCCGCACGGTCCAGCCGCCCCAACGCGCTCCGCCCCAGGCTCCACCCGCCCCAACGCGCTCCGCGCCCACCCGCTGCTGCAACACCCCCTCCTTCCGCCTCCAGTGTCTGCTGCCACACCTCAAAATTTCTTCTCGTTTCAGAATTTTTGAGCTCCAGTGTAAGTCTCCTTTTAATTTAAATTTAATTTTGTTTTATTTTGTTTATTCTTATATGCTCTTTAACTGCGTTGAAAACTGAAAACTTCTTGTATAGTTTGATAATAATTTACATTCGGGAAATTCTAAACGAGTACATTTTTTTTTTTTTGTTAATTTTGTTTATTTAATATTTAGATTATAATTATGAAGAAAGTATAATATTGTAATCGTAGTTGTAAAATTTGCGAAACAAGTAGTTATTTTCTAATTGTAGGTGTTAATATTAAAATTTATTAATTAATTTAGAAGTTTAAAATAAATAGGTAAAATATTATATTTGTAGCAAATTATACTTTATTACTACTTATTTGCTCATAGAAATTTTACTGTTTTGATAAAAAAATATCTATGAATGAAATATCTTTGTATTACATAGATGGATTCGGCAGAATCTTCTCGCGTTCGACCAACTGCCTCGTTAAGGAGGAAGAAAGCAGTATCTCGACCACAAATCCAACGCCCGATACGAGAGAGAGAAATCGAAGTGGCCGTAGATACTGAATTAAATGTAAAAACTCCTAATTTGATCAGATATGATAGTGCAAGACTAGAAGAAGGGAATACTGATGCAGGAGACTCTCAAGATGATCTTCATGAGTCAAATTACCGAGGTCCAGTTGATTTATCAGTACTGAAGAGTTTCAAGACGCACGTTGCTTTCTTCGTTTTAAAAGACAAAGAACCACCAGAAGAGTAAGCAGAGGAACAAAGATAAAATCAATCCACTCCTAATACACCCGATACGGTAATTATGTCTCGAATCAGAAGCAGACGTCAACCCCCGAGGAAGACAAGGAGACAGTGATTAGATTATATTAGTTGTGTATTGATATTGATGATGTTAGGAACTTCAAGTGGCCGATGTAATTGTTTTTTGCAAACATTTTGAATAATTTGTAGAATATATGGTTTTTGTTTGTAATGAACCCTATTGGTTGCTTTTTGTTCGATTAATATACACACTACGTTTGTATTTGATCTTATTTCTATTTGTATAAGATCTTGTTTGTTTTATACGTAGGGGACCTTGTTTATAATCTTCACTATTTCATTGTATCAGCTATTGTATCGTTGTTTCATTGAATCGGTGTATCAATGTATCATTGTATCATTATATCGGTGTATCAGGAGTATCATTGTATTTGTGTATTTGAAGTATCATTGTATTGATGTATCATTGTATCGGTGTATCGATGTATCAGTATATTATTATGTCGGTGTATCAGTGTGTCGGTGTATCAGTGTGTCTGTGAATTATTGTATCTTTTTTGCTTCATTCACTATATTTTGTGTAATAATGTATAATTAATTGTTAATATAAGTCATTAAAGTGACGCTAAATTGAGTAAACTAATGATTTATCAATTTATTACATAAATAGAGTGGGTGAGGCAGCGGCGGAGAATCAGATCGGGTCAAGTCCCTGTTCGGACTGTCAGTCCGAACGAGGGGGCGCCGTTCGGACTTACAGTCCGAACAAAACTGGTCTGTTCGGACTCTAAGTCCGAACAGATCCAGTCTGTTCGGACTGTAAGTCCGAACAAAACTGGATTGTTCGGACTCTAAGTCCGAACGGAGTAATCGGAAGAGGGAAGAAGGGCAAAATGGGAAATTTTTTTAGAGGGCATAGTTGATATATACGGTAAATTTTAACTGGGCTCACTAGGAAAAAACTTGTGCCCCTTTAGAAGTTCCCTCGCTGCATAGTCACCATCGAAGCCGGGATTTGGCCCTTTCGGCCTGCTGATCCATGTAGTAATTGGGCCGAGCTAGAAGTTGGCCTACATAACCTCGCAAGCTGGAAGGTAAGCTCGAACGCTGTACACGAACATAACTCTCCATTCCATAAAATAAATAAATAAATAAAAATAAGTAGCTTGTTCAAGCTCGACTTTGTTTATTTACGGGTTTGTTATACTCAGCTCAAACTTGACTTGCATATCAACCATGAGGTTTGGCTCAAACTCAATCCATGTAGGGCCTGGCTTGGGCTCGACTTATTTTATGGCTAAATCGAGCTCTTATTTAGCTTCAGATGATTTTTTTTTTATTAATCCTAATACTAACTAACATAGTAAATAATTCAAAAAACTCGTTTAGAAACTTGAGACAGAAAGGAGAATATGCTAAAAAAAAAAGTTATTCTTATAAATTTCTAACTCTTAGAGGTTACATGTTTTTCTCAAATAGTCCAAATTCATGAGAAAATTTGCGTTTGTTGGAAAATCGAAGAGATGCATGAAATACGAATCTTTCTGATGAAGCTGAAGGAGCTGCGCGTCCTGAAGAAGGGAGCTGCGAGGTATGGCCGGAAGCGATCAGAAGATCAGCCCAGGTATGCTCTGAATCTCTGCGACAATAGATTCCACAGTAGTTGTTTTCAGTCAAGCAACAAGTTGTGACCATACTACATTATTAGTTCCGGATTCAGTTATTAGGTTGATTAAGGTTAAGCTCATTCTTATCATAGCAGCTTTGTGTTAATTAGGAATAGTAATAGAAGCGTCCATGTGCAAACTTTTAATTCTTTCTATACAAATTTGAATAATTTTTCTTTAAATTCAAATTTTTGTATAAGAGTGACAAAAAATTGATGAATGAATACGTTTATTACAATCCCTGGTGCTAATTAAGGAGGCTAGTAGTTCTAAGGCACTTCACACCATGTATAAAGATGAATTTGAGTGTCAATTGTTTAGCCACATCGTCACTTATTCAAAGGAAAGAAAACCGGTTCTAGTATCATAATCTTACTAGCGTCCGTAATGGACATTAAAAAATCTACATGAACAGTTTAGTTAAATAAACAAGAAGAGGTTAAAAATAGATGGCAGAAGATACTAGATAGAACGCTACAGAGTGTCGATAGATAGAACGCCTCAATGAAACGGTCGAAACATAAATTAGAGAGATGAAATAAACATTTATTAAAATAGGGGTGTTCATGAAATTTTTTAGGGCCGGATCAGAGCCCATTTGGCCTCACAAGTCCTATGATTTGTGGCCCACAGCCTACCCCCTATCACCGGGAACTTCTAAAGGGGCACAAGTTTTTACCTAGTGAGCCCAGATTTCCTAGTGAGCCCAGTGAAAATTTAGAATTAGATAAAATTTCTTAGTGAGCCCAATTTTATTCCCAAAATACCCTTCCCTCATATTTCTACATCTCACTTCGATCTTCCTCTCATCCTCTCCTCTCTTCTCCTTCCAACCCCTTCCCCAACCCCGTCGCAACCCACCTCCGCTCCCACCCAGCTCCGCCCGACCCGCCGCCACCCCCTCCGCTCCCAACCTGCTCCGCCCGACCCGCCGCCACCCCCCTCCCCCAAATCCTCCGCCCCAACGCGCTCCGGCCCCACAAATCCGTCCGCCCGACCCAACCCACCTCCGCCCGCACGGTCCGACCGCCCTAACGCGCTCCGCGCCCACCCGCTGCTGTAACACCCCCTCCTTCCGCCTCCAGTATCTGCTGCCACACCCCAAGATTTCTTCTCGTTTCAGAATTTTTGAGCTCCAGTGTAAGTCTCCTTTTAATTTAAATTTAATTTTGTTTTATTTTGTTTATTCTTATATGCTCTTTAACTGTATTGAAAACTGAAAACTTTTTGTATAGTTTGATAATAATTTACATTCGGGAAATTCTAAACGAGTACATTTTTTTTGTTAATTTTGTTTATTTAATATTTAGATTATAATTATGAAGAAAGTATAATTTTGTAATCGTAGTTGTAAAGTTTGCGAAATAAGTATTTATTTTCTAATCGGAGGTGTTAATATTAAAATTTATTAATTAATTTAGAAGTTTAAAATAAATGGATAAAATATGATATTTGTAGGAAATTATACTTTATTACTAGTTATTTGTACATAGAAAATTTATTGGTTTGATAACAAGTATGTATAAATGAAATATCTTTATGTTACATAGATGGATCCGGCAGAATCTTCTCGTGTTCGACCAACGGCCTCGTTAAGGAGGAAGAAAGCAGCATCCAGACCACAAATCCAACGCCCGATACGAGAGAGAGAAATCGAAGTGGGTGTGGATACTGAAATAAATATAGAAACTCCAAATTTGATTAGATATGCTAGTGAACGACGAGAATAAGGGAATACTGATGCAGAAGGCTCTGAAGATGATCTTCATGAGTCAAATTACAAGCATAGAAGCAATAATCGATCCATTAGGCATTCAAGAAGCGATCTGAATTGTTATTTACTGCACTTGCGAAAATCAAAACCGTGCTAACCGGTTGCAGTCAATTTGAAGAAAAACCACCACAAGAGCAAGCGGAGGAACCGACACCAGATCAATCCACTCCTAATGCACCCGATACGGCAATTATGACTCGAACCAGAAGCAGACGTAATCCCCCGAGAAAAACAAGGAGACAATGATCATTGCACGAGTTATGTAATGATATGGATAATTATTGTAACTTGAAGTGGTCAGTGTAAAATTATTTCTTGCAAACATATCAAGTTATGTTGAATTTATGGTTTTTTCTATGTAATGATCTCTCTTGTTCGGTTTTTCTCGTTTTAATATAAACACTATTTCATTGTATCATAGTTGTGTCGAAATATCTATATATCGGGTATCCATGTTTCATTATATCATTTTTCGGTGTATCATGAGTATTTGTGTATCAGCATTATCATTATATTTTCGTATCTGGAGTATCATTGTGTGTCGGTGTATCATTATAATCCACTGATTGATGTATCAGTGTATCAATGGGGTTGGTGATGTGTATCCGTATTTAATTGTATGTTTTCTTGTTTCCTTGCCTAAATTTCAAAATTAATATATAAATACGTAATAATAAAAGTCCATACACTGCCGTTACTTTCATAACAACTAAATATATCAATTAACCACTGGAATATTCAGAGGCCGAGTTAATGACCACTGTTCGGGATGACAGTCCGAACGAACGAGATTCGTTCGGATTGACAGTCCGAACGAAACTCCGCTATTCGGACTGACAGTCTGAACAGCGGGGGATCGTTCGGACTGTAAGTCCGAACGAATTTGGATCGTTCGGACTTACAGTCCGAACGAATTCGGATCGTTCGGACTGTAAGTCCGAACAGTCCTAATTCGTTCGGACTTACAGTCCGAACGGGGTAAAAAAAATACTGCGCGCGAGTGAGGAAGGGCAATATGGGAATTTTTTTTTGAGGACAAACTTGATATTTATGCTGAACTTTAAGTGGGCTCACTAGGAAAAAACTTGTGCCCATTTAGAAGTTCCCCCTATCACCACCTGATGGTTGAGACACAAAAAAATAATTAAAAAAAATTAGAAACTATAAATGGGAGAGAAACCCCTCAATCATTTCCTTTTATCCCTCAATTGCACTGCACCGCCTCTTTCTCTCTCCTCTTTCTCCCATTTTTTTCCCATCTCTATCTAAGATCTCCTAAAACCACTGCTGGTGATCTTACCGCTGGCATCTGAAATCTATGGCCGGAATTGGTCCGATCTCTCAGGACTGGGAGCCGGTGGTGATCCGCAAGAAGGCCCCCAACGCCGCCGCCAAGAAGGACGAGAAGGCCGTCAACGCCGCCCGACGCAGCGGCGCTGAGATCGAGACCGTCAAAAAGTGTATGCGCTCGCGCTATTTAATCTTTACTTCTTTTTTTTTTTTTGCATACAAGTCCCTCTGTACTTTCTATTTGCGAATATACATAGATGATTTTTAGGGTTTAGGATGATCAGCTAAATCTCACAGTCATTAAATTGCATATTATATGATCAGCAAAATCACAACTGGATGTTTCTAATTCGATCCTCATTTATTTGTTTGTTTTTTCTCCCAGTAAGAGGTTTTGTCGTGTTATTTGTCTAGATTTAGTGGAATTATATTAATTGTTTATGCGTTGGTGACGGGGGAGAAGATTTAGGGGTTAGAGATTATTGGTGGAGTTCTAATTTTAAAATTGTAAATATTTCCTAATTCTTGGTCAGTAAATAAGTTGGAGTGCTTACTTGTATTGTAATAATTAATTCGTGACTTAATTGTAGGATGGGATTAATGTATATGAACTGCCAGCGTAGGTTAAGTTATGTGAGCTGGCGGCAAAAAGATAGTATTTTATTTTTTTAAAAATAATGATCCTACCTCTTAGCTTCTCTAGAATCAAAATTTATGGATTTTAAATTTTGTTTGTCCTTTCATCGAGTGGATATAAAATATATTCACCAAAAATTGTTAGTTTTGTTTCTATTTGATGTAAGATGAAATTATAACTAAAATCTAAGAAATTGGGTTAGTATCCTAGGAAGTAAAGATAAGAATTAAAAAGAATTTTTTTTTAAAAAAATATTGGAAATTAATTGCAACTCAGATAACTTACGAAATCTCTCAAATCATTTCCATTATTCTCTTATAGGATATATTTTTTAGAAGACTGATAGTTGTTGGTATAGTTGTGGGAATAATACTAAAGCCAATCAGGTATGGAATCTTCCCTAGCTTGGTTCAATCAGGCATGAGAGCATTATAATTGATTGGTTAAGACTAGCTTGTAAGGTTCTATCAAGAATTAATAAAAGGACAGGAATACACCTCATAGGCGCTGAATTATGGCACAAGGGCAGTGAAGTTATGATGAAATCATGTACGAAATTATGATGGTGTTAAATAGTAGGGGTTTTTACATATCTGTTCCTTAAATCTTTAAAAATTAGAATTTAGTCCCCCAAATCTTAATATTTATAATTTAGTCCCCAAATCCTTTTAAGTTACCACAATTTAGTCCCCCACCCATATTTTTGGTTCGAAATTTCCATTATACCCTTGACTTATTTCCCTTTAATCCTCCCTTTTCTCTTCTTCCTCTCTTCCTCTTCTTATTGGGTTCCTCTCTCTCTATTCTTCTTCTCTCTCTCTTCCCTCACATTTAATCTCTAAAGTGAAGTAACTCAGGAGAACCCAATAAGAAGAGGGAAAAGAGAGAGAGAGGAGAAAAATGTAGAGGGGAATCCAATAAGAAGAGGAAGAGAGGAGGAAGAGGGAAGGGAGGAAATTCGGGCCAAAAATATGGTTTGAGAACTAAATTAAAGAATTTGGAGGACTAAATTATAAATATGAAGATTTTGGGGACTAATTCTAATTTTTAAAGATTTAAGGGACAGATATGTAAAAACCCCTCAATAGTATAATAGAATGCTAAATCTTGCAGCCACCTCCTACTTAAATGGATGACTGAAAAGGGTGATTAGATATTACCTCTATAATTATTAAAATGGAGAAAACTGGGTTAAGAATGCCTATGCAAGCCTGTATCCTTCACTTTACAGGCACGGGTAGAAGATGGATGGTTTCCCTTGTATTAGCTGCTTTGTTGTTTTTGGAAAAAAAACTGTCTTATTTTATATGCTTTCTACTAGTAGTTTTTCTATCAATCCGTTATTTTGGGCGCTGCAATCATGTTCTTCTTTCTATAGGTTTGAGTCACGTCTTTTATTTTCTGCCTCTAACTATAGTTCCTCTTCTCCCTGTGTTCTGAACTTCTACCCTCTTCATATTAGCTGGTAATTTAGTTTGACTATATTCATAGTGATTTCTCCTTTAAGTATATTTTCACTAATTCGTCTTGATTGTTGCACACGCCTTTCTTGGTGCTGCATTAGAACTGAAAATCTTGGTGTTCTGCAATTACTAATTTGTTTGGATGTTCACAGCTAGTATCGTAGCAAGGGTCATGTCATATTGCCTTGTCAAATTGTTTCTCCTTTAGTTTTTGGCAATATATTTATGTATTTACTTTTTTTCCTTTTGGCAAAAGAAACATTTGAAAAAATAAATATTAATGCTTTGGCTTTTATGAAATTTTTTTCGATGATCTGTCTGGTTATTGGTTTTATAGCCTCTTACTATGCAATTATGTGGGAGATCTCATGTATTCTTTTTAGCTTTCTTATTTCTTATTACTACGCCCATTGTATTGAGTGTCAGTACCAATTTCCCTCGGGTTTTTGTTAAAGATTGTTCTTTTACCTTTGCACAGTGCTCTACACGTAACATCCATAAGTAATGGCTAACTTTATACTATTTTGAGGGTCTTGTATTTCTAGAAGCATGTGTGTATGTTTCCGTGTGCGCGTGTGCGGTGCGTGTGTTGTGTGTGTTGAGCATGTGTGTGTGCTTTTGCACATGTATCCATACATGCACACATATGTTCCACACATATATGCATACATGCATATAGTGATATATACACATACATACATACATCTTGTATCAACTTGATGTTGTATCAACTTGATGAGTTGATGTATACATACATCTTATTTTTTTGCTAAAATTTGAAAAGAATGAGGGATTACTGAATATGGGCTACGAGCATAAGAAACTTACGTGCGTGAGTTGTAAAAAAACAATGATCCCATTTTTTTTTTTTTTTGGTTCGTTATCTCCATCTCTTTAGCTTCTAATCAAATTTTATGGATTTTGGAGTTCGTTTATCTTTCCATCAATTAGTTACAAGATATTGTATTCATTGAAATCTGTTAATTTGTGTCTATATGATCCAAATTAAAACTAAAACTTATGAAATTGGATATGAGTGAATCTTAGAGGGTTGAAATCATAATCCAAAAAAAAATTGAAAGAAATATTTTGGAGATAATGGAAATGAACTACCAGAACAGAAAAAATTCTGTGGGAAAAAAAGTAATTAAACAAAAATTTCCCTGTGCTTGCAGGAAAAACCCAGTTAAAAGACAATAAAATCATGATCCAATCCTTGTTTCTACATTTACAATCCCTTAGCTTTTTGGGGACCAAAATTTATGAGATGTAGGGTTCATTTACCCTTATATCAAGCTATGAATGGTTTTATGCGAAAACAATATATATTATACCCATTTGATGGAATATAATCGTAATATTTGGTCCTAATGTCCCAAGGAGATGTAGATAAAGATAAAAGGGTTGGAAAATCAAACAAATTGCAAAACGAAGATCTTTTTTGCTGCCAGTGCAGAAAAATTTCTGCGATGACAGCACATACACAAGAATGTGTATATATATAATATAAGACGTTTTGTTCATTTAATTGGTGAAGAAGTCATTATGAGTTAAATTTCTAAAAGATAACCTCTTACTTTTAAATCGTATATTAAAATTTTAATGCTTTATTTATTCAGATAACCTCTTAACAGCTTAATATTCTCTAAGTATAGGGATGAAAATTTTCTTATGTTCCTTTATAGTTCTGTACTTCTTGAGAGATTACATAAATCATGAATAGAAGAGTGATATTTATCAAGTTACTGAATGATTTCTGTACTTTCTAGTGATGTTTCTTAACCTTCTGTTTTTGTTTTTGCATCTGTAGCTACTGCTGGTACGAACAAAGCTGCTTCTAGCAGCACATCCTTGAACACAAGGAAGCTTGCTGAAGAAACAGAGAATCTTAGCCGTGAGTATTTTCACCTTGCTAATGTTTTAAATCTGTCTGCCATATTGGCTGGTTGTCGGTTGTCTTTTTATCTTAAGCCGGTGTGACTTAGTTTTTTTTTTTTTTGCTTTTCTTGTATTCTTAGTCAGTTTTGAACTTTCCATAAACTAAAAGTACACAGGGATTCGTCTACTTGTTTGTGTTATTGATCATATGAAAATATGCTGCATAAACTTCATGCTCTTTGTGTTTATGCATCATAGGCCTGTCGATTTTCTAGCGGAATTTGGTTAATTTTTTTTTTAACATTTTAAATATTGACATTTATATTTCTAAGTGTATTTTTTGGGATTTGTTATAATAATTGGATGATTATGTTATATTTTTAATAAACAAATTGGCTCCCTCTGGAAGTTTTTAATCGGTTTGAAGCCAGCTCCATGTCATGAAGAATCTTTCATTGTCAGTCTGGGAGTTGGCTCAATTATATGCAAATTATAAATGAAAATTGGGCAAAATGGACTTTTTCATTTTATTACAATTGTTTGAGAACTTTGCAAGTTGCCCCATTCACTTACTATCGTGGTATATGCTCATGTAACTGCATCAACTTCTTTTGTCATTGAAATATTCGTTAAATGCAACAAGGACTGCAGAGCTAAGGCACTTCTCTAGATCTTTGATAATTTTTATTACCTTCCAGTGTTTACAGCTAGACAAACCTACTTGATCTGCAAATCATTGGAGTCTATTGGTTAGCAGATCTTCTGAAATTTTCAAGTAAAAATTAGTCTAAACGTACTTATCTCTTTGTTTACGTAAGAGAAGTTCTAAATATATTGATTTTTAAACTTTTTTTTGCATTTCTCTTGTACAGTCAACTTTGGAATCAACTTCCATGTCTATCATTTCTATGAATTGCTTTACTCCAGAGCCCTGGCCATGCAACATGTCCATCAACACCTCTTGTTGTTGTATTTTAATTGCAAGTTTTCTATCAGGTTAACTCTAATGATCCTTGTAGTTGGACCGTTCTAAACTTTTGAATTTTGAGGGGAAAATTTCTATAACCTTTCAATTAGTTTGTTCTCTTATTGCGTCACATCTTTAATGCTGTTCGTCAAAATTTGTGGTCTAATTGCACTTTCTATGTCAATTAAGGAAAATTTTTGACAACTCATTGTTTCAGCTTCTCCAATCATTATGAGCCTATGGAACCTTTCTAGGTGAATTGATCCCTGATGCTACAAATACGATTGATTGAACTGTCTCTTATTTAAATTTCTGCAATCTTACATTTGTCAGTTTGTTGTGTTTATAGATTTATTACAAATCCTAATTTTTTGCCATATTTTACTGCTCGTGTTCATTGTGCATAAACCCTTCTTAATAGTGTATAAAGCTCGATTATTGTTCTGTGGTATAATGTATTAACCCAGCAGAATTTATTCTTGTTAAATTGCTGAGATGGTCTGTGCAAGTTGTCCATTCGGATGCTGCCTAATCATTTTATTCTCATCACTATTCAACTCCAAACAATTTTTAAATATTGTATCCATGGAATGATGGAATTCTTGTAATATTCAGAAGTTAACTATTGTGATGAGCAGTAGTATATATCCTCTTTTCATCTTCTTGGAAGTACGTCATCTTCCTCACTTGCTAATCGCTATTGATGTTTCATTACATCTTCTTTAGATATGGATCTAGATTAGGATCTCT
Organism: Dracaena cambodiana; assembly: GCA_036321105.1. Classification (NCBI taxonomy): domain Eukaryota; kingdom Viridiplantae; phylum Streptophyta; class Magnoliopsida; order Asparagales; family Asparagaceae; genus Dracaena; species Dracaena cambodiana. The sequence continues at coordinate 41,014,477 of JAYEPQ010000008.1, read as the reverse complement.
TATAGTTGCTAACTTGTAACCCAAAGAGATCCTGGTGTTGTTTTAATGATGAAATGACAAGTGTCATGAGGTCACCAACTCTTCAAAATTTCCTAAAACCCTGGTAAAGGGTCACCTATATTCTATTCTTGGTATCAGCGAATAATGTTGTACAATTGCCCTTGGTTCTCAGACGGTCCCACTTTTCACTTTTTTTCTTCCTGATAACTGAATGTTGTGTGATGAAGGGGGAGGTCTCATGCCCTTGTGATTAGGCGGGAGTCCTCTTAGAGTTTTGGATATCCTTATTTAGCAAAAGAAAAAAAAAATCTTGGATAGATTGGTCAGGTTGGACCAGTAGTATCTTACAGTTCTCTAGGGACCTGCATTATTGCTTCATAATATGTTTTGAATCATACCTGTTAAAATTGGTAGTAGTTTGTCTACTAGCTCCTAGGAAACATGGGCACGGACACAGACTCGGATTCAGATATGGACACGTGACACGACATTTATGAAGACACGGCAAGAACATGGACACGGCAAAAACATGGAAAAAAATATAAATACAAGTATATATTCTTTTATTATTAACATAATAATTTTACTAAAATATCTAAAATGAAAACATTGACAATGTGTGGGTTCATGTCTTCTCATTCGTTTACAAAGGAAAAGCCACGCTTCAACCAGGCATCTTACTATTTTCCTCACCCTCTATAGGCAAAAGATAAAATGATATTTTGGTGATGATAGATCCATATATCGGCATAGAATGTGAATACAAGAAATCATATTGTCAAATATAGAAACCAAATAAAACTCATGATCACTAGGAAACATTAAAGTATAAACTAACTAGGTATAAATAGATATTACCAATTTAGTAATGTTTATTTTTAATTTTTAACTTTTTTTGGATACAATTTGCAGAAGCTCGGACACAGTAATGACATGGAATTTTTAACTTTACTTTATGGTGGTGTATCCGACACATTTTTTGGCTTATCTGTGCCGGACATGGATGGACACGCCATTACCAACGGCGTGTCCGTACTTCTTAGACTAGCTTTGGTTGGCTGTCTTCAAGAAGTGGCAGCATAACAACCACATTGTTGGGCATGCTAGGAGTGATCCACAACTAAATGAAAAGTCAAGGATTTTGTTTCATTTTGTAAACGTTTCCAAAAATGAAGAAACAAAAGAAATGAAACTATTCTGGTGTGCAAATAGATTCCAAGCTAGATGACAGCAACTTTGCATGGCATGCTACTATGTGGAAAACAATTTAGTTCTTGTTTTCTACTTGCAATCTTCATGGCAAAGAACGTTGTTATTATGAGCATACTTTTTATTAGAATTTGATCGCGTTAGAATATTATCTGCACTGTTGTGCCTACTAGATCATAGGTTATGTTCTTTGCATTTTGTCAACAACTAGTGACCATATGTACTGATCCTTCTGTTTCGCCTGATCCTCTCAAGATGAGAGAGTCCCAACTGAGTTGAAGAAAGCCATCATGCAAGCTCGCATGGATAAGAAGTACACCCAGGCACAGCTCGCTCAGGTAAGTTTTTGCCAATTTGAGTTGGCTTAAGTTGATAAGGAACTCAGGATTTTAAGTTAGAGTTGTTCTCATGATTCCACAGCTGATCAATGAGAAGCCACAAGTGATTCAAGAGTACGAGTCGGGGAAGGCCATTCCAAATCAGCAGATCATTACCAAGCTGGAGAGGGTCCTGGGAACTAAACTGAGAGGGAAGAAATAGCGTGCCTGCTGTTGCAAAGAATGCCGCTAAGGGAGCTCTTCATATATCCAGCTTATGGTTTTATATTTAGTTTGGGCAGCTTGAGCTGGTGCTAATGTATATGGAGCCTGGAGCTAGTTATGTGTCTTAAGTTGAGGTTAACTTAAACCTTGTTTGTTTTACAGCTGTTTCCTTTATTGCTGGACTGCTTGCATTTCGTCGTGATGACTGGATGTGGTAGTTGATGATTACCTGTGGTTCCTGCATGTCTGTTGCAGCCTTGAAATTTCTGATGCAGCATGCAGTCTTGAAACCCTGCATGTGTCTGTTGCTACCTAGGGGTGTGCAAACGCGAACAGCACGGCTGTGTCAGCTGGCCTAGGCCGGGCAAGCCTCCCCGTTCGAACTTGATTTGGTCTTGAATTTATTTATTTTTTTAAATTTAAGGAAAAAATCTGGAAGAAAATGAATAAATTCGGAATGAAGTTAATACACGTGGAACTCTTTTTCTTTTTTTTTTAAAGTTCAATATTACTCATAAGATTTTAACTTTTATATTAGAATTCATGCACAATTTAAGAGAATTGAATAAATAAAAAAAAATTAAGAGACATTGCATATTAACCTAGTATTCTTCATTGTTTTGGATGTAAAAGGTGAAATGTTCTGAGGTGTATTATAATGTGTTTTGGAGTATTTTAATAGTATATATTTTGGGATTTTCTAGTCATGAGTTTTGCTGTCTTCATGTTTATATTTGAAGGTTTAGTTTTTTATGGATTTTTTTGTCTTTTCTAAATTTGAAAAATACAAAATATACTCCAATATGGAAAGTGGAAGGATACGGGAGAGAGTTAGAAAGGGGCAAAGTGATGTGGGAGAGGGTTGGAGCAAGTAAAAGAGAGAATTTCTTTTGTCTTCTCAAAAACACTTCTTAGGTGCTCAAGATGTTCAGAACATTGCACAACACTTGGGCTAGTTCTACTTTCGATAAGAAAGGCTAGCCTTGCATCATCATATCTCAATCCTGGCAACAAAGAGCCAGTATTTTAATAAGCCTTCCCCTTTAGTCGTTTTTACAATGGTAGGCAACATCGGTCTATTCATCGGACTGGATTGGCATAGTAAGAGAGATGGGCCTTGATATTGGTTTGTAAAAACAAGTTGAACTTGAGCAACACTCAGCTCTCTCAGCAGGGGATGAGAGAGACAAGAATGGCCCCAACGCCTTTTCTCTTTTTCATTGATTGGCGTAGAGTTTTCTATTATTTGTTTCCTCTCTTTTTCCTTTTTGAATTCAGTATTTCGATGGGAAGCAGTAATTTGAATTACCAATGGGAGTGTATCCCTAATACTTTATTATTAATAAAAAAAAATTTTCATAGAGAAACCTTCTAACAGTTATATAAGTGTTAAAAAATTAATAAATTTTGCTATTTTTTTTTATATAAGTTATTTATTAATAATAAAAAAAAATCTTCAAAGTTAAAACCAACACGTCACCAGCTGCCTCCGAAATAGAGAGAACAAGAAACGTAATGGCGGAGAGAGAGGAAGCCCTCAAAATAGCGTCCGATCCCGGCTCTCGAGGTGGGCCCCACCTCGAGCCTCCCGCCATGAATGTCCAAAGAAAGAAAGAAACAACAAAACCAACAATCGCCCGCTCTCTTCCCTCTCGCCGCCGGCGAAGCCCTACGGACCTTGGGCCGAGACCATCCACGCCACCAATTCCCCCAAAACCAAACAAAACAATAGGAAAAAAAATTAAGCGAGGAAGGGGAAAACAAAGAGAAAGTACAAATTGCTCCACCGAAATCGTCATGGAACCTGCAGCAGCTGCTCTCGACGATGGCTACGGTCTGCTGTGACCCCACCACCAGTCCCCTTCGCGCGCCTTTCTCTGTCTCTGATCTCTTCCCTTTTCGTTGATTTTTAATCTTTGTTCTATTTCTATAATTTTCTTTCTGAACCTTTGTACTCGAATCCCTTGCACCTCAAGTCTCCCTTATAAAGGTGGAGTTGTGTATGAAGTGATTCCCTCGACGATTTCGACATTGAGAAATCGAAGAGGGGAGACCTGGCGATTTTCGGCTGCGTCTGCGATATAGGCGAGAGATGAGGGGGAGATGGAATCTCTTTGGATTCTGCTCCGCTGTTGCCGTCTTGTTGCTACATATCCAGATCCATCGATGCCTTTCTCTGAATTTTGAAGGTATACATGCGCATAAATCCTGCTAAAGTTTCTGCATTGTGATGCTTATTGGTGTTTTTTGTGAAAACAAGGGTTGGCCTTGTTGGAGTTCCGGTCGGGAGTTGGGATTGATCCTTATGGTGCATTGGAGAATTGGAACCCTAATGACGATAATCCGTGCAACTGGTCAGGCATCCATTGTAGTGATGGGAAAGTGGAGAGTTTGTAAGTTTGTTTTACTTATCTTGTGTCAGATAGTCTCTTCAATGATAGTGCCTTTTTCTATTGCTATGTTTTACCATAGATTATGTGCCTACTTCATTGTATTTGCTTCATGCGCAAACTTGTATATCTTGACATCCGTGCTCTGATGCTCTGCGTATGGTCATGGAAATTCGATTAATGATGAGATGGTATGCACACACCTACAAATATATATCATCATACTCAAAATTAAAGTATAATCCAATTAAATGCAACATTAGAAAAATGATATCTTTTGCATTTCAATATAATGGAAATAGTGTAGAAGAGTAGAAGATCAATTATGAAAAGTGGATAAACTTTAGAGCTAAACAATCTCTCTTGGTGGGATTTACTCTTGGATGTGAGGTTACTAGGTTGGAAGTTCACTTTAGGGAGCGAGATGCTGACAATAGGATAGAAGTTGTGTATGGAACGCAGGAGATGAGAGGTCCCTTAAAGGCCCATATGTTTCCCTTTAGGGGTGTGACAACTTATAAAAACATAATTACTGGATCCAACCCTATCCATTGATGGACGGTATACATCGGGTCTAAATGTCATATCCGTGCATAATATTGTGTAAGTCCGGGTATTTTTGAAATAGAACCAGCGGACCAAATCTAAACTTATTCACTTATCGTGTAGCAATAATAGATATGAGTTGAAAAGTATCTCTAAAAGGCTAATAGAAATCTAATAGCCGGACCTGACCGGACCATACTCACTTAACAAAAAGATAGGGTCTGGGTCTTTGAAGTATATATGGACCTGGACCATTTGGAATGGGTAAGATTTGGATCCAAAAGTGCAACTTCAATTGGTAGTAGGCTCACCCTTACTATCTATTTGTATTAAATGTTTCCATGGTGAACGATAATGTCTCCATAAGTACTGTCACTTATGGTTTTTTCATTGGAGAACGTAGAAGTTGTCATTTTAATAGGGTGCCGATGGTGTGAAGATCGCTATCGAGCGATGAAGTCACTGTTATTAGTTCCTTTTTATATGACTAAGGCCTACATCCGTTTGTTGTCCATGGGTCTTCAATGAGTGAAAATGCTACTAAATCTGGCACAATCATAAAGAGCTTCACATATTTATACATAAACCAATAAACCTTTCGACAGATTGGTTGTCATGCTATGCTATCCTATCCAAGGGGATATGGTCCTAGTTTGAGGACTACCATCGAGAACTTGTATATATAATGGACAACAACATGCAGTGGAAAACAATTAGGGAACAATTGCCTTTTCATCCATTAAAATTTTGAAACTCACTTGTATCGTTGTAAAGCTCAATTGCAGTTTTACCAAGGAATATGTTCACCAAATAGAAGGGAAAATGTATTTGTACCCTTCTTTTTAAGATTTATTTTCACCATTCTTCTAACTTATCTTAATCCATTTATCGTTTTTAAAAAATATCATCACCTTTTACCCTTTTGTCACATTAAGGTGCCATAATACTAGTTTTAGGATTATTTTACCCAAAATATTTAATGTGATTTTTCCCTCTTCAAAATCTAAGAAATCTGTAATTTTCTATTAAATACAGGACACTTCTCCCAACAATAAAAATTTGCATGCCTAGCTTTGTTGGACACGACACTTATGACCTACACTTATAAATGTTAAAATCTCTACTTAAATAGATACATTGTCATGATGGTGTAGTTATGTCACCTTTTATAGAAAAACTAAATATTTTATGGTTCATTATACTAATATTCCTTCTTCCGTATGTGAATAATAAGCCAATGCATATATATGTAGGGTAAATGGGGTCTACACATCCCTCTTGCTAAGTTTTGGCTAGAGGGATACAAAAAACATAAATGTAATATTTTTTTGAAGATCCATAGCGTTCATCTTGATCTCCATCCCTTTGGGTTTACACCTATCAAAATTTATAGATATGTAATATGATTCAACCTTTGATCAAGTAGATTAAAAAAATTAGTGGTTTTCTTAAGTATAACATTTTATACACACCGATCAACTAGCAAATCAACCCTTTAACCCATGAATTTTGGTAGGTATAAACTCAAAGGGATGGAGATTAAGATGAATGCTATGGATCTTAAAAAAATTTATCTCATTTAACATTCCTGGCTAGATAGATGTGTAGCCCCTCTTTACCTATATATGCATGGATTAGAAACTTACATACACAAATAAATATAAATACACACACACACAAAGTTATATAGTCATATTCTTGTGTCTAGATTTTGGACTATTGCCATGTCTAACATCTTATATCTGTGTTGGAGGATGACACCTTTTTTTTGTGTCCACATATAATAGGTAATGCTTGATAAAATTCTAATATAAGTATCAATTTACAACTAGGATTTGTTGAAAAACATTACTATAAAAAAATAATTATAAAGGAAATTTAATTTCACACATTTAATAGAACCTAAATAAGTATAGTAACCTTGCAAACAATTAGAAGATGATTTGACAAGCACTAAAAGGGAGATTTTTATTCATTCAAATAACTGAGTAAGACGGGATTGGTTCTTTTATTAATAAAGAATTTAGCATAAAAACTATATTTGAAAAAACTAAAACTTAATGTTCTCCTTCATTCAGTTTAATATTGGAAAAATGCTCTTGTTGTTATTATCGTCGTTAAGGATAAAAATGATTGTTTTCCTCTTAAGTGGAATGGAACTTGGGAGCATGCTTTTAGTGTGTTCCTTGAGGATGAAATTTTTCCAATTAAATTTCTGCTCAGCCAGATGGAGCGAACTTGTGCTTGAACACTTCCACAAAATTTAGACCTTTTCCAAGAGTTTGTCTTATGTGATTCTTCCATTGATACTCTTGGCAGGTTGAGAACCTTAAGTTATGGGTCCTTCATAGTACGCCTCATATCAACTGCTACATATGCTTTCTCAATCCTATTGACAAAGCGATCTGTCTTATTTTTGTTGCTGGTATACATTGGCATCTTGTTAAATTTTGATCTTTTCTTGAACACACGTTAATTTGGCATCTCGGCATTCCCAGACTAGCATTCCCCTCGTGGAATATGTTACCAGTATTTTGGCAGTGAGTGTTTGCTTTTCTTTGAGACTACCATAATTTGTCTTCTCAGCATGCTTAAATTAAATTGAAAAACGAGGACATGCCCGAGGTAGAGAAGAAGCTTGTCAAACACAAAGGAACAGTAAGACTATAATACTTTGACAGGATCTGTGGATGGATTGTTCCTATTGATTATGTTGTTTACTGGAACCTGGTCTATCTTCTCACGTCTTATTATGGTTCAAGGTGTCGAGTTTGTGCTACTGGGATAATGAGAAGTGTTATCATGTCCAAGGATTGAATCATACACCTGCTTGCTGAAATTTCGGCCTCACATCACTTGACCATAATCCGTATTGTGTGTTTGAAGTTATAATGTTAACATGTGAATATGTGATGTCATCATTATACTTGTCTTCTTTTTGAATCTTATGTGATCATATAACTATAAATGCGTACGGTTGTAATTATGCAGGTTATCACATGAACTACATCACTTTTTTCTTCCGTGATCTAACAAACAATATCTGTAGGTACCTCAATGAGCGTTCTCTCGGGGGAGTCTTGGCACCAGAACTTGGAAAACTTAGCCACTTAAGGGCTCTGTAAGCATCATTTATCCCATCACAACACAGTTATATTACTATCACTATTTGGCTAACCTGATTTGTTTTAGCTTCTATGTGTGGATCATTATTCTATTCTTTTAGAAGCTGCTCAAATTTCTTAAAAATTTATTCTTATGGAAAGTAATGATTCAATGATGAATAAGCAAAAGCGAAAAAAATTATGAGCAACTACAGTGAAAATTATCAGATGCTTGACTAATGACAATCATAGCAAGTGCTACTTTCTCAATCAACTTACCAATTTATTGTCTTATGTTGGAAGACACCATTAGTTGTAACGCATGCTTTATCGAGGACATCAGGGCTAACTAATGCACCTATTGCTCATTCAAATAACATAAATTGTTCCTTTTAGTTTAGTTAATGTTCTCCACTTGTCCTGCAAAACTAACCTTTAATTTGTGCTATCTTCTTGATCAATTCCTCATCATTGCTGTACCAGTAGGGTTTTCCATGGCTCTTCATTCTATTCATGCCAGATTCTTTTAAATTCTACATGTAGCAATGTCAATGCTTAAATTGTTTCGTGGCCTTATATTATGCATGCATTTTCTGCTGTGAGCTTAAATTGTCATTTACTTCGAGAATATTAGTAGTATTACATTTCCTCATACTCTCTAAGAAAATTTGTCTGTTGACCTCTGATTCTTTATTCCTTTTGCTTCTGCTTGCGTTCTTTGTGTGCCCATTGACCTCTATTAAGATGCTTGTTGAGCTTGGTATAGTTGATCTACCACTGTTAATTTTCATTTCTTAAATACTTCATCTCATTGAAAGAGAGGAAAATTATTTCATTTCTTCAAATAGAGCATCACTCCTTTACCCATCATGTTGATTCCAACCATTGTATATCTTATGTTATAACTCAAGGATTACCTGTGTCAATTGTGCACTCTGAATCTTTTGCGTTTTTGTTTGGAAATTTTCTAATCATCACATCATTTCTTGTTATTTGCTTAAGTCTTAGATATTTCATTTTGCAACTGTAGTGCACTTCATGGAAACAATTTTTCTGGAGTTATCCCAAAGGAGATTGGAAGGTTAACTATGCTGGAGCTCTTGGATTTGAGGGCTAATAGCTTGAGTGGAACAATTCCGAGAGAGCTTGGAGAAATGCTGTCACTTAAATGCCTGTAGGTGTATACCAACAAACACTTCTGTCTTTTGCTTCCTTGAGCTTTGAAATCAACTTATAGGAAATCATCTCTGTTTGTTGTAACAGTCTACTTTGTGATAATAAATTCCAAGGTGGCACTCCTTCTTGGATTGAGAAGCCTGAAATGGACACAGATCTGAAATATAATTCAAATTTTTCTTGTGAAATGGCTAGCGAAATTGGATGCACTAATAGAAAGGTTGGGCACTGGTAAGATTCAAATCGTTTGTCTTCAAGTTGATGATTTCTATTTGTTTTATTGAGTTATTGGCAATAGAATTAAAAACTTAACTAAAAATCAAATTTCCCCTTTCTGGTACCGGAATGTTTCTTTTGCTTGATAAGGTCTCAGAATTAAGTTTATATTTTCGTTATTGATCTTTTGATCTTGATCTTTTTTTAATACATGTGAAATCTATGAACCTGGAGGGGTAACTGCAAAATTCTTAATGCAGATTTTCCTGGGTATCAGTTGAGCTTGATAACCTCTATAAGAGAGTGTGATCTTGAAGTTATAACGACACTTAGGTCAGGGTCTCAGTGTAAACATCTTTGCTACATGGACTCCTTTTTCTGTTAATGCAATTTGAAATAAGCTTGTTTTGAGAGATGACAGTTTCAAGCAACGAAAAGATGTAACTCAGGGGAGGACTTAGGCAAGTAATGGCACCCTGCTGCTGGACAGAGTGAGTTAGGTTTGTGGCAGAAATTTTGGTGGATTTGGGAAATAACTAGAGTAGAATTTCAGCAAATAAAAAAGGGGATAACTTTTCGAGTCTCATGCTCAGATAAATCACACTCCCACTCTCACAAATCATTCGCAAAAAGATTTTATAACAAATTACATGCTAGGGTTTCAATTCTCAGATAAACTATTTTCCTCAATCTGTTTTCTCTAATTGAAAAAGTTCGATGCAAGGCTATATATAGCCCAATACTACATGCATATTATGTTAAATAAATAAATAAAGCAAATTCAACTAAAGTTTCAAATAAAATAAAATAAGACTAAATCTAACTAATAAATCTGGTCCATCACTCCCACTTTAATTCTTGAATGCTGAATATAATTGTCAAACCTTCATGTTTATAACCAATATTTTGTTACTCTAATGAAAACAAGTACTTTTCTATCAATCAAAGTTAATTTACTCATGTGCATCGTATATACTTTATGGACTAGTATTTGGTTTAGTGTTAGGTCTGTCAGGACTCATGAAGCTTCTGATAGTTCAGCTATAACTCTTAGTCTGGAAAACTCTAGATCAATCTGTAGAAAACCTTTTATCCAAAAGTTTATGCACAGTACAAGACTGCAGTGGAGAGATGGAGCTCTGTGCAAACTAACATAATTGCAATTGCAAGTGCAAGTGCATTTGAATGCAAGTGTAAATATAATTTGCAATTGCATTTGGAAAAGAGGGGAAATTTAATTTTGAGCGTAATTCCTAATCCCCTAATGAATTAATGGTTGTGATTGAACCAATTTTGAAAATTTGCATGGGGTTTAAGTTTTCTCAGCGATACTCAAAATTTCCCTCTCTAGAGCAAATACAATTGCAAATTGTATATGTTCTTGCATCAAAATTGTAGGGGACGGGGGTGATAAGAAGGGATGAATTTGAACAAAATTACCGCTAGAATTAATAACTAATAACAACTACAAGATACAATTATAATCCAATCAACAAACAATCACGAATGCACGGAATTTACATGGGAAACTCTTGCAGAAAATCACGACTGGCACCGTTCTTCCACTATATGAAAATAATGGGATCCACAATTCTATGCTCTCTAAATACACTAGAGGATCTCAATATCAAGAATCAATCTTAGCTAAATAAGCAACTAATTGTCATCACCTTCGAAGTGGATTTCAACAATAACACTAAAGTGAGTTTAAAATGAATCACATCTTATACGGAAATTGGAATTGATATCCAAACTATTGGATGTGTAGATTTTACTGTCAGGAATAGCTTTTGAAATTTGAGCCAAATCGGACCATCAACGACCGTTCGATCAACCGATGAACTAAGGCATCTTCAATCTTCTCTTCTCTCTTTTGGTTTTTCCTTCACTTGAAACCAAGGGCTCTGTCATGCAGTTCCATCGCAAGACCATCCCTTTCCTATCCCTTTTTGGAAGCAAAGGAACAATGCATTTAATAGAGGTTTGACAAAAGTGCATAGCCTCCATATGCTTAGCTGCAGGGGTAGGCAGCGCTCTTTATGAGGCTGGCCCACACCCAACAGAAACAAACATGCCCTAAAATTTGACAATAAGTTTGTGAGCCTCCAAGCATTCTCATCAGTAGTGTAATTTATTAAGTAATATTATTATCAGCCATACCAATGCAATATCTATAAACTGCACTCGCTGTCAATGTCGAACACCATTCCACCTCTGCCCTTTCTGAATTCAAGACACTGCTGCTATTCACCCTTATATCAGGCTGATGAAGGTATGGAACTTTTGACCTCTTAGACAAGGTTATCAAGAGCAAAAGCAACAAAATAATTGATTACCAATAATGATGGAAGTTGTAGTAATTTGCATGGGCAATATGTAGATGTTTGCATGGTAATGAACTAATGATTGTTGTTTTTTCTCTTGTTTTTAGTTTCTATTTCTTGTTTTCTTTCTTTCACTTTCCTTTTGTGGGTAGGGTTGTGATGATAAGATGTTTAACTTAGGCGAAAGTCCAGACGTATGATATTTCGTGGTGCACAACATATAGTTATTTGTGACAAACCAACGTATAGCTAACTTGGTATTTGTCGCCAAAATTCACTGGTTAATTAGAGCTGACACACTATCTTTGTACTTGAAACCTCCGCGATGACATTAAAACAAAATTGACGCTACCACCAACAACAACAACAACTAAGCCTTTTATCCCAAGTACTTGGGGTAGGCTACATGAACTAAAAAAGAATCAGCCAAATCGATCACGTTGATAGTCCTTCTCCAATCATTTCTATCAAGTAATATCTCCTCATTTAGACCTCTAGAATCCATATCTTTTCGTATCACCTCCATTCATATTTTTTTCGGTTTTCCCTTCGTTCTTTTAATTTGTTCTACATTGATAAACTCTCATCGTCGAACTGATGCATTTTTAGGCCTACGTTGCACATGGCCAAACTATCGTAAGCGATTTTCTCGCATCTTCTCATCGATGAGAGCTACATATACTTTAGCACGAATATCTACAAAATTGACGCTACCAATACCTCAAAATTATACGTGATAAAAAGAAGATAATCTAATAAGCTTCCATGTAATTATTTTTTTGAACCTGTGGGTCACTGCTTTACTCAAAAAAGATGTTAGGTAATTGGCCTTCATACTATTCAAAGCTGAATATTCAATTATACCTTCTAATGCATGACAATGTTTGTCCGGACTAATGTTATGGAGTGGAAGTTGGTTTGGTAGAGAGGATTGACTTTTATTTGCCTTTGGCACCAAGAAATAACCTCACAGTCTCTCCCATGGTAGATAATTCTTCCCATCAATTTAACACTGGTAATTTTGATGCCTACGAAAGCGTGGGCATTCTTGATTTCAGCCATAGATGCAGTCCTGGAATGGACATGGAAGAACGGAAACACAGTTTCTGTTTACTGTATTTGCTGTTTATGACAATTTCTTTTACAGAACAGAATGGAGAAGGATTGAGTTGACTTGGTGAGTCAAATGTTCTGGACTCAATGGTTAACTTAGCTGGTAGATAAGTAGCAGCGCAGAGGAAGTTGGAAAGAGGCTATGATGGGAGTTGTGTAAGATATATGACTCACCAGCAAGTGTTAGAGAAAACCTGCTTAATGTCAAGAACACACTCAGATTGGTGTCAAGTATTATGTAAGATAACTTAAGCAGGTTTCCTTTAACAACAGGAATGAAGCTTGAAATCTGTTGCCCAAAAACCTTGCGCAATATCTTGACATTTTCAACCCTCATCATTTTCTGCTTGCTACACTTTATGTTTATTTCAACCTGTCCTAGGAATATTCTTCCAATGCCCAACATATTTCCAAACTATCTCAGTAGCATTTGATTCCAACCCAAGATCATAATTGTAACCCTATCAATATATTGAAAAAGCAATAAAGTGACACGACTATAGTAATATGAAGGTTACACATCCCAAACTACTGTTCATACGCACGCACGGCTTTAACAATAACAAGCTACTGCAACTAAGAGTATGTTAGGATATTTGGAAGTAATGAAAGTAAGAAAGAAAATTAGAAATAACTTCTAAAAGTGAAGAATTGTTAGTATTCTACTTCCAACACTTATAGTGTTAGTTCATTATCTTTTTGGAAGAGGGAAAAAGTTGGAAGAGAAATAAATATTTATTATTATGGAAGAAAGAAGAAAAGTTAAAGTGATATGAGAATAAAATAATAATATTTTTTACTACCAATCCTACTTTCACAAAAAAACTATGTGAAGTGAATTGGAAAAGTGATGATACTACATAAGCTCCAGCTCATCATTTAAGAAGTAATTTCCAATCTCCTCCCTAAATAAATAAATATATGAAGTAGTAGAATTAAGTTACTTTCATTAATTCCATTTTACTTTCATGCAAACAAATACACTCTAAAAGAGGGCTTTTTTCTTTTGTGATTATAAGACTGGAATTTGATTAATTATCCAAATTAAATATCTTGATTGGTGAAAATCAAACATAGAATCTTCTCACTAGGAGCAAGGGGTGTTACTGGGTAGGCTAACCTGCTTTCACAACTTAAATCATTACATTAGAAACTTGACACTCCATGCATGATAAACTATTATTAAACTAAAGAATACATAAATTAGGACCAATGAACTCAAATCACAATAATCATTCTAAAGAGTTAATTAGGGTTCCCAAGAATGCTTAGCTTAAAATAAAAGAAAAATAACTCTTAAAATTGTATATTAGCTAATATACAACATTAGTCAACCATTAAACTCCAAGACTTTATTTATATCAGGCAACACTTTAAGATTAATCAACCCTTTTCTTTCCACAACATATTCATCTAAAACCCCAAATTCACACAACATTGCAGATTATCCCCTTTACAGAACTTGCTCATGCAAAACCCTTAAAGAAATTGCTCATATGACTTACAGGAGAAGCGTTCATTACTTTATTTTTGATAGGACCAAAATTTTACTTCAGAATGCTTACTTTACATCTGAAGAACCAAGTGCAGACGCTATACAAGATCAAAGCACTAAAAACAACTCTACACTCAAAGTACAGCTAGCCCCATAAAGTTAGCACTGAAAATCAATTTTTTCAAAAAATCAAACCCACAATTCCAAAATCCATTGGGTGAAACTCCTCCTAAAGTTACTCTATTCTTTATTCCTCTCCTACTACTACTACTCTCTCTCTCTCTCTCTCTCTCTCTCTCTCTCTCTCTTGTGTGTGACAAACTGGATGGAGATTCCCTCCAGTACATAGAAATATTAAAAGAGTTCAGGATAGAAGGGTCAAGAAAGTCCAAAGGTCATAGAGTACATATTACATCTCCAGGTTAGATATATATAACTATGCCTTGTGATAAATAAAGCCTAACTAAGCGCTCTAATATTGAGTTCCATGAAGTCTATCCAACAGCAACCAGCAATGCAACAGCTAAGACCCATCTTAGGAGGAGAGTAGCATTTCATCTAGTAAATCAGTTCCTCGCATAATCTTTGCAGCTTCAAAAGAACTTGACACACAAACTTTCCTCTTCTTTCTGCCTAGAAGTTCTGCCCAAAGAGAGACTAGAAATAAATTGATTAAAAAAAATATTGAGGTTTATAAGAATTTTCCATGTCTCTAGAATTCCTCTCTGACCATATAGTCCTGATCATGGACAATTGGACATCATGAAACAATTACATAAAACTATTACACTTCCTCCTTAAACCCTCTAAAATAGTTCTGTTGCTGCCTACACATTTCCTTCAACCCACCTCATGCCTACTTACTCTTTGCTTACCATTCTCTTCTTTTTTCCATCTCTCAATCATTAAAGTTTCCAACATCTACAATACTCCTATCTATTTTCTTCTCCATCTAATCTTCTTAAGCATTGGAATTTATGGTTATTTGACATCCATGTTTAACCATTAACCATGATTAGTTCAAGATTCTCATAGATGCAAGTAAGGGACTCAAAGTAGGTGGCCCCTCATAGTTTGAGGGATTTGTCACAAAAATTTGTTTCTTGGATTGTATAGAACCTTATTATCTAATGTTTCATTGCATCAAACAAGTAAATTGAAAGCACATATAACTTTCCTATATATGCTGATATGATTTGTATCAGCATATGGCAAAAAGGTATGCAGCAACTAAAGAGGGCTGGTTCTCCATTGATTTCTCTGAGAGGAGAAATTCTATATTACTTTAACACGCAATGTAGCAGTTCAATTTTGCACATTTCTATCAGTATCTATTTTAATATTGATTACTATTTTTAACATCTCGCTGTTTAAGATATTTTCTCAATCAATTCCATCATTTTTTGAAGGTTCAAGCATATTAGTGATTCTTTATATGATCATAGAGAGAAGCATGGTGATAACTTATTGGGTGAGTAAATCTTGTTTAATAGTAGTTGAACCCTGCAGTATCTCCACTGAATTTGTAAGGATGATTAAAAAAAAAAAATCTTTCCCATCACAGCCAATCCTGCTGAACCATATATGATGCAAAGTGCACATCTTATAAGCACTGTTCGACGTCGGCTACTTCAAGAAACCAGCAACCTAGCAGCTGTTCCTGTAAACAGTGCTCCCCCTCAAGAAGTTGCTTCAGTTCCATCTGTTGGGAGTGGCTCATTTCCGGCTGTACCAAGCTCAAATGATGGAAATGGTGGCAAGAAAGAACCTTCACCACCAATGGTATCAACTAATCCACCGGATAGATCTCCATCTGACAGAACACCTACCGGTTCTGTTGATGTGTCAAGTACGAGTTGGGGTATTTGGGTTTATATTCTCATTGCCATCGGGGCCGTTTTCCTTCTCACTCTAGCTGCAGTCATACTCTTAGTATGCTGCCGAAGGAAAGGAGGTGCAATTGGTCCTTGGAAAACTGGACTAAGTGGTCAGCTACAGAAGGCATTTGTAACAGGTTCGTCTTTCTTTCTATAGGACTTTATGATTATAATTCTCATTCAGTAGTCTGCTGGTGGATATACTCATTGCCAACTATAATGGTCAATGGTGGACTCGGATCAAATTATTCGCTATATTATCAAATTAATGCAAAGATCATTTATCACAGTTTTATGTCCCAGCAAACAGTAGACTATCACATCCTTTGACTATTAAGGCATTCTTTGGGAAATAATATTATGCATTTTCAGTGGTAAATGGGGTTGACGGAATATAATGGCTCACTTTTCTAGTTAAGCTTGATCAATTGAAGCACTATAGAGTGCATAAACGCGAAAATGACAATCAAGGTACTATAGCATGTTGAATATTGCACAGCCATAGGTGAGTAATTACCAAGAGGAATGTTGTGTTTGCATTGCTCGACATATATTCGATTATTCCAGGCAAGCATATCATTGTTTACTCTGGAAATGCATGGGTATAACTCTTGAACCTTTCCTCTTTTTCCATGTTGATCATTTTAGATATGATGACCTTTTAAGATTGATCACCAACTGATATCACGCTTAGAAAAGGAGAAACTTAACAAATTAATTTGAAAAAATGGTTCAAGTGTGAAATGCATAACTAGAAACCTGTTGCTTTACTGTTCTGCCTGGTTCTGTACAGCATCAGTTTGAGTCTGGAGTTTAATAATCAGGTACTAATGTTGCACATTATCGGCATTGAATAAAGTTAATGCCATTAATATATTCTGAGTTTGTAGAACATTTGCAATTACATTTTCTGCTGCTTATGGTACATATGTCAGGCCTTATCAGCTTATTGCCGACAAATTAAGGGGGGAAGCATTGATTACAAACTTGTTGCATCTATCCATGAATAATTGTTATTTTCACGTGATTAGATCTATGGAGAATTGTTGCAGAATGTTTCCTTCTTTTGATAATTTCAGGAGTACCAAAACTAAATCGATCAGAGCTGATAGCTGCTTGTGAGGATTTCAGCAACATCATCACTACTTTGTCATCGTGCATCATGTTTAAAGGGACTTTATCTAGTGGAGTTGAGATAGCTGTTGTGTCTACTATAGTTGAATCTGCCATGGATTGGCCAGACCGAGCAGAAGTGTCTTACAGAAAAAAGGTTTTTCATTCTTGGTATCTTTGTAGAGCACAAACCTTCCACTTCATTAATTTATCCATTCATCTGTCGTCGTATATTTAGCATTTAATTATTATTTTTATTCTCCTTGTAGATAGACACACTTTCACGGGTAAACCACAAGAACTTTATCAATCTTATTGGTTACTGTGAAGAGAATGATCCTTTTACGAGGATGATGGTGTTTGAGTATTCGCCAAGCGGAACACTCTTTGATCACCTTCACGGTAAGAGTAGCCAACAGCTATCTATCCAAGAAAAAACGATCCCCATTTATACAGTACCCTCTCTTTTGTTTTATTTGCAGTCAAAGACTACGAACATCTTGACTGGAGTGCCAGAATGAGGATAATCATGGGGATCGGATATTGTCTACAGTACATCCATCATGACCTTAATCCACCTGTGACTCTACAGGAGCTGCGTTCTAGTGCTGTATTCATAACAGATGATTTCGCTGCCAAGGCATGCCAGTACTCCCTTCTGTTTTGTTTTTCGTATCTGTGGTGTTACTCTAATACAGGAGTATTTGCAGCTTGTGGATCTTAGTGTATGCAATATAGCAGCTTCCTCCAAGATATCTGGAGAGGACGATAAAAATGCAAACACGTTGCCTGATACTGATCCTGAGAGCAATGTTTACACTTTTGGCTTGCTAATGCTGGAAACGATTTCTGGAAGACTCCAATATTCTGAAGATGAAGGCTCCATTGTAGACTGGGTAAGCCATCACTCATCTTTACTTGCTAAGGCTTAGCATATTTTATGTTGCCGTCCACTAGTATGCTAGCCATCCTAGTCTTGCTAGCACAACAACAACTAAATCTTTTATCCCAAGTACTTGGCATAGGCTACATGAACCTAAAGGGAATCACGCCGGATCGATCACACTGATAATCCTTCTTCATTCGTTTCTATCGAGTAATATGTTCTCATTTAAACCTCTAGAATCCATATCTTTTCATATCACTTCATTTAAACCACAATAGTAAAGATTAGAATTAACTGGATTGCTAACATATGACAGGGCGCACAGTACTTAACCGATGAACGCAATTTCAGCCCTCTGGTTGATCCTGCACTGAAGGCATCCAATGAGAATGAGCTTGAAATTGTTTGTGGGATGATTCGCAAGTGCCTTTGCCATGATCCGAGGAAGAGACCCACGATGAAGGAGGTCATGAATGCATTGAAGGAAGTGTTGGGAATTTCGCCGGAAGCAGCAAACCCGAGGCTCAATCCGCTTTGGTGGGCAGAACTCGAAATCCTCTCGGTGGAAGCAAGTTAGCTCAGTACCCTTGTGTACACTACAGTTCTTCTCCAGTGAACTTCACCTTGAGCCAACTTCTTGAGCTACCGTAGTGTTTTGTGATCCCCAGGTGATGCTATCAAATTATGGAATGTATAATTTACCGTCAGAATACGAAGGAAAATAAAATAAATATATGCATATAGAGAGGATATACAGTTTGGTTGTGTTGGTGTGGTATGATTTTGCCTTATTACGGCTGTGATTGCATTGACTAATTGTGGTTATGAGTGTCTGAGATGCTTTAAACTTAGTGTATACATCGTGATTTGTGTGTGAACATAATTCTCTTTGTTTTGGAGAAGCTGGTTCCGTGGATGGCGCCTACTGCTGCTGCTGTCAGCTAGATCTAAACTTGTTGGTCTGAGCTTAAATTTTGTGCCAGGAGAAATAAAAATATTTCTGTTCATCAAGATTCCCTGCCTTTTCTTTCACTTCTAAATATGAAGTACATTATTGTTGCCATGAATTACGACTTGCTTATATATAAAAAGAAATTGAAATGATGTGACAGTTCACGCAAGTTATCTAAGCTGCATTTTATTTTTACTATCTCCAATATTTTTTTTTTTTTAAATTTCTTTGGGATTATGTTCTTGACTCTTCGGGGTTCACTCATATTCAATTTTTTGAGTTTTGATTTGGTTCTTCATTCAGTTGACACAAATTTTTATGGTATTCAATAGTGTAAATGAACTCAAAATTCATGTGAAATTTGATATTAAGGTAGAGATTTTAATTCTAGAAAAATTTAAAGAAAAATTATTGAATTATTATATTTTTGCCGCTAACTTACATAATTTTTTCTAAACTGATGGCTTACATACAGTAATTATATATATATATATATATGTGTGTGTGTGTGTGTGTGTGTGTGTGTGTGTGTGGGGGGGGGGGGGGGGATTACTGTAGGTGAGCCGCCAGCTCAGGAAAAGTTACGTGAGCTAGCAGCAAAACTATAATCATCCAATGATTTTTCTTCAATTTTATTTAACAATTATTATCTCTACCTTCTTAATATTTTTAAGATTAAATTTCATAAATTTTGGAGTTCTTTTTCCCTTTCATCAAGTGCATACAAAATATTTTATTCATTGAAAAACGTTAATTTTGTGTTAACTTGATGGAGGATAAAATCAAAACTAAAACCCAAGAAATTGGGTATGAGTGAACCCTAAGGGGTCGAGATCATAATCCAAAAGAAATTTAAAAAAAAATATTATTGGAGATATTGGAAATGAACTACAGTTCAGGTAACTTGCGTGAGCTGTTAGCTCATTTTCATTTTTCTCATATATATATATATATATATATATATATATATATATATATATATATATATATATATATAGAGGAAACTGGAAATACACTGGCGGTGAAGGGAGTTCCTTCACCGCCGCTTAGGTGGCCCAATAAAATTATAACACGGAGCGTCATTCAAGATAACAAATAAATGAATTCTCTTAAATGACACCACGTGTAATAATTTTATTGGGCCACCTAAGCGGCGGTGAAGTAAACTTCCTTCACCGCCGGTGTATTTCCCGTTTTCTCATATATATATATATATATATATATATATATATATATATATATATATATATATATATATATATATATATATATATATATATATATATATATATATATATATATATCACGTGTGTGTGCTCGTGTGTGTTCGATTCTTCATTCTTTATTATTTTTTTAGGGTTAATTAGACTCAGACCTCCTGTAGTATGGGAGATATATAACATATCACTCCTAAAATTTAAAACTCTCACTTAAATTCCGTGGGAGAGTAAATTCTATTTTTTGTCGTTAGAATTGAGCGCACGTGAGGTGCACATGCTATCAAAAGTCCAAATTATCCCTGATCAAACAGGGATCGGACCGAGAGAGAGGGTCGGATGGAATACTATTTCTCTTCTTTTGTTTTTTCACAATCGAGAGGAATCCATCAAAAACCTAGGACATCCAAGAAGTCGATCTCGGCAAAATCAAAGTGAGAGCAGAGAGACGGCCATCATCACCGGCGAAATCAAGGTGAGAGGAATGTCAAGGTGAATAGAGGGATCGAAGCTGAGAGCAGATTAGGATTTTCGAAGGCTAGAGGAACGCTGAGGTGAACGGAGGAACGCCGAGGTGAATAGAGGGATTGGAGACGAGAGGAACGCCAAGGCCATAATCACCATATTTGCCGGCGGCTCTTGAGTAATCATCATTGCCGGTGGTCAAGAGGAGCGGTGAGAGCAGAGGGACGGCTTGAGACAAGGCGGTCAAGAGGAGCGGCGGTGGACTGAAGAAATTGAAGTTGTAATCTGGGCAAGGCAATGGTGTGGTGAGCTTTTCTTATATAATTTGTTGTGATTCCCTTGCAAAGTTGATTTTTTTTTTTTTTTTCAGAATTTTCGTTGATAAGATTAAGTATGGTGATGACTTTAGTTTGTGTTGGTTGTATGGAGGGGGGACCAGATCCGAAAGGTCTGGACAGTGACCCATGAAGAGGTTGCGACCATGTGGGGATGTTGGGCAGTGGCGTGTTGGATAGCGTAGCGATCCACTGTTGATAATAGAATAACATGTTTTTGCTAATAGAATATCACTGTAGGATATAAAACAACATACTCTTCATATTTTTAATAAAATTTGGTAATCAAATTTATATTTGGTAGCGTGCAATAGTTTTTGTTATAAAAAATATGTAGTTTACGTGTGGTAGCTCTTTATCAATTAATAGTGTGCTATTGGTGACATTATTGTTAAGTTTTTTTAATATACAAGTTATGTTAATTGTAGTTAACAAATGACAAGTGATAATTTTGATCTTTATATTCCCCACGGGTCAATTTGTGAAAAAAAAATAAATCAAAAGATAGAACATGAAGGAGGAAAAGAGGATGTGGTTGAGAATATCGACCTATATTTTTGAAAATCGTTTGATTTAGATGATATTGTACGAAGGTTAAGATATGGTGGGAGATACATATTACACTATAAGATGCCCAGTAGGGATGAGTGGAAAGTTGTAGACAACGACAGTGGGGTTATGGAAATGGTTAGGAAGAAAAGTTCATACAAAGAGATGAACATATATATTAAGCACTTAGTGGATAAGCCACTTGTAGAGCAACTCCCCGTTGATAATGTACATAAGCAACAAGAGGAAGTAAATCGAGACAGCCCATCAGAAAGTGAATATGTGGGAGAGGAAGGTGATAATGGGAGTAGCAGTGAAGCAAAAAAAAGTGAAAGCTCCTTCAGTTTGTTTGGAGATTTGGAGGATGAAAATTCAATAGATTATGAGGATTATGAGGGTTTTGGCAAAGCTGCAGAGATGCAGGGACAGGAAAAACTAAGGGATAATGAGACCATATGTAATTTATTGCTAAGTTTACTTTATACAACATATTTTTATTACATTGATACACATGTTAAATATTACCACTGATTTGGATTTTTACTCTTTTCAGCTGTACAGGATAATTGTGAGATCGAAAACGACGATAGTGAATCAGATAGTTCTGATAGTCACCAATTTAGGAGCCTATCTGATTCCTCAGAATATGAAGCCCATCTAAAGAAGCATGTTCGATATCCCGAGTTTGACACCAAGAAGAACATGCATGACCCCGAACTATTTGCTAGCCTGGAATTTAGTGAGTATGTTGAGTTTCGTAAGGCCCCCAGATATGATTCTTTGAACAAGAAATACGAATATCGTTATGTAAAGAACAAGAAAGCAAGGGTGATTATAGTTTGTATTGATGAGAGATGAAAGTGGAGGGTCCACGATTCTTGCGATCGGGACCAAACTGTATTTCAAATCAAGACGTACAACGGTAGACACAGTTGTACATCTGCAAAGGCCAACAAAAATGCGACATTCACTTTTTATGGTCGAAAATATTTAGATGTAATTAGAGAGGATCCCAATATAACTTGGTCTCAAATAGTAAACATGATTAGAAGAGATACGTAAGCACAGGAGTAAATATGCAAAACGAAGGAACGACTAAGGAGAAGAAAAGTAATGAGCAAGCAAATACAGGACAGAGGCCAACTCTAGTACCTGATATTCAGGGTGAGGGTGACATTGGTTTTGGAATTCAGTGGGATGATCTAGTAGAAGGCCAGCAACCAAAAGTAAATCGGAGTAGGAAAAGAGGAAGAAAGCCCAACACGACTCCGAAATTATCAAAGAAGGGAAAGAAAAATGTGGTTTAGGATGCGAACAAGCAACAACAAGTAAGAGAACATGTCGCAGTGGCAGAACAATGAAAGAAAAGCACAGTGGCCCCACGAAGAGGTCCTCGCTACGGTGTGGATTCAATGACTAGGACATCCATAAATGTTGGATTTTTATCAGGATCAAGTAGGGATTTGGGTGGTACAATTGTACTCCCTCCAAGAAGTGGGTGGCCGTAGGAAGTGCAGATGATATAGGCCGATTTGTCAGTCGTGTAAGTGTTTTCAAATCATTTATTATTTTCTTTCCATAACCCACAAACATATCATTTATCATATATAATCATTACATTGACTACATGTCATTGCAGAGAGATCACATCGATAGACTTTCAATAAAAAAAACAATCCAAAATAGATGCAAGCACTGCAACAAAGAAAGATACTTCATTCTTTTTGTAACAATACTCACAAACAATATAAAAACCAACTATATTATATATCATAACATCAATACTTACGAGTACTGCATTGTATATGGCAGCCTAATATTTTCGTGCATAGGAGAAGCAAAGGAGGAGTTTGTGATAGCTCGACAAATGTGATTGAAACATGATTATGGTGTAAAGCGTTGTAAAGACTTTGTAACTAATGGACTTACCATTTCGGAGCCAATTTTGTAATTGATGAGTATTGGAACACTGTGTTGATTTTTTGATATATGCTCACCTGGTTATATATATATATATATATATATATATATATATATATATATATATATATATCATTAACACTGTGTTGACTCAATCTTATTGTGTTTAATCCAAAATTGTTTGTTTGTATTATATATGTATGTGATACACTAAGTTGTGCAGTAATCCTTAGAAAGAGGTAATAATATCTAATAATTTACTAACTGAACTAATAATTTCAGAAGTGTAAGTGAGCATTTTAAATTTTAGGAGTGAAAATTATACACTCTCATACTAAAAGGGATTTAATATGCATCTTTTGAAACTTTTAGGACCAATAATAACAATTTGTGGAGTTAACCAGCGCTTTACTTCTATATAGGTATAACTTCATTTCAATGTCATGTTGATCTCCACAAGGAACCATAACCAAATAGAATAAAGTGATAACAAGTTATTTTAAAAATCAACTCATTCGTTCATCAAAACCCTGTCACAGATGTCGAACGATAATAAGCGTGTTCATGGCTCCACTTAAAATTTGGAATTAAAAATAAAATATTATTTTTTAATTTAAAATTTTAAATAAAACTGGTTAAAATTTGAACCGCGGATCTAGCCATTACCATCCGATGCGGGGCTTTGGAGCTCCTCTGCCTCACGTGCTGAAGATGTCTTGTCTAAATAATTTGGTCACAAGTCAAAGATAGTCTTTGCATTTTACATGCTCGACTTTTGCATTTATTTGCTCGACTGCCTCGGAATCATAACAATTATAGCCTGTAGAAATATTGTCAACAGAGGGCGACAGCTAGGACTGGACTCTAAGGCTGTGTTTGGATTGAGGGAGAATGGAAAGAAAAAGAAAGAAAAAGTTGCTTTCTATTATTTGGTTAGAGAAAAAATTAGAGAGAAAATAAAAAAGAAAGAAAGTGAGAGAAAATATATTAGGTTTTTTTTCTTTTTACTTTTCTTCCTCAAATCCATGAGAAAATGAAAGAAAATGAAAGTTGAGAGAAAAAGGAAAAAGAGAGAGAAATTTTTGCAGAAATTTTTTTGTAACTTTAGTTCCAAAATATTTTTAATTTTTGTGAAGTTTGGACCCTTTGATTATTATATGCTTAATTATTTAAAAATTAAAAATTATATCAATAATATGTAAATTAATATTAAAATTTTTTATTGGTTAATTAAAATTATATTTTTCTCTTAATTTTCTATTGAGCAACCAAACATAAGAAACTGTTTTCTTCTAAAATTTTCTTGAGATTTTCTTTTTTATTTTCTTTCTAACCAAATATAAAAAAGAAAACCAATTTCTATATTCTTTTCTTTCCTTTTCTCTCTCCCTTTTTTTTTCTTTTCTTTTCCTTCATTTTCTCTCAATCCAAACACAGCCTAAGGATGTGTTTAGCTATTGGCTATTGGAAATATTGAAAATAAAGAAGAAATTAAAAAATAATTTTAAAGATAAAAATAGAAAAATAAATTATTTCTTATATTTATTTGCTAAATTAAAAAAAAAAGTGTATTAGAAAGTAGATGTGAGTATTATTTAATTTATTAATTAAAACAATAATTATATTATTATTATTATTATTATTTTTATTATGGGGTATTTACAGATTTGTCCCTTAAATCTTTATAAATTATAATTTAGTTCTTCAAATCTTCATATTTAGGATTTAGTCCCTCAAATTTTCTAAGTTACTACAATTTAGTCCCCTTCCTAACTTCCGTTAGCCTAATTTATTTTTTGACTTGATTTTTCCATTTTATCCCTCCTTCTTCCCTCTTCCTCCTCTCTTCTCCTTCACTCTTCCTCCTCTCTTCTCTTTTTCTTCATTTTTCCTCCTCTTTTCTCTTTCTCTCTTCCTCCTCTCTTCTCCTTTTCTTTATTAGGTTCATTGGTTTTCCCCCTTATTCTTCTCTTCTATCTCTCTATTCTTCCCCATTTTTGTTCATAGGAGTATTTAAGTCATTTCATTATTTAAAAAAAATAAAAATTAGATTCGGGACGGAAAAACTAACGGAGAGACTAAATTGTAGTAACTTAGAGAATTTGGGAGACTAAATCCTAAATATAAAGATTTGGGGACTAAATCATAATTTATAAAGATGTAAGGGACAAACCTGTAAATACCCCTATTATTATATATATATATATATATATATATATATATATATATATATATATATATATATATATATATATATATATATATATATATATATATATATATATATATATATATATAACTTTTAAATTGTAATGATGACATATAAATAAAAAATTACTTTATTTGCCTTGATTCTCTACTTCTTAGAGCTCTTCCAACCTTAATTGTGAGGAATAAAATTTTGGAAGTGAGTTGCCACGTAGGCGCCACTTCAGCATACAAAAAATAACTTTCAATTTCTTTTTTGGCCAAACAAATACTTGAATTAGTGAAAGTAAGCTTATTTTTAGTACTTCTAGTCTATTTCCAAGCAAACAAACATACCCTAAGAGTAGCAAAAAATGCGTAGAATTCGAGGAGCCAGAGGCAGTGTCTCACTCAAAATTGCTCACTTGATAATAGTTTTAAAATTTTAAAATAAAGTTTTAAAATCCATTTTAATCTTCCCTCAGCAAATCCATATTGACATATTCACTTGTAAAGTCGTTCGAACACGAGACACTACGATTTTTTCTATTCTTGCACGAATACACGAACCGTGTATACCTACTGCTAATATTAAAAAAAAAAAAAAATAGACGGACTTTGGAAATATACCTACTGATGGATTTGGAGGATATATAGAAATATTCTCTAATTATATTTTTGAAAAAAATACAATATTTGAAGAACATACCAAGCCATTTGTACAGTTAGAGACATCTGTCACGAAACAATGTTTTTTTAAAACCTTATAAAATTCTTGATATTATCACAATACAAACTATCACAAAATTTAAGATGAAAAGATTAGTTGTTCTTTTAGCTTTTCTCAAGACACACCATTTGACATTGCAATTTTATCCTTTATTAGTTTAAAAAGATACAACAAACTTGAAAAGATGAGCATCCCACCAAACCGGAGTACAACTTGTCCTGCTGCTAAGGACACCCATCAAACTTCTAAGAGCATCCCAACACAATTTGAAAATATTTCAAGTTTGCCATGATTTTTTTTTTTTAATTTATCCGTATAGGATAGTTGGGATCATTGATCACCCGCTTCCTAATTCCGGACCATTTCGGAGGGGATTAAGAAAGGGCGAGTTTTTGAATTTTCTTTTGGTGCCCTTATAAATTTAGTGCTCTTAAAAATTTGGTGGGTGCCCTTACAAACGCTCCCTATATGCCCTTCTCTAACATGTTTCCTAGCGCCGGGAACAGATTGGGCTCCGCACAAGCTCCAGACCGAGCCCGCGAACCCCGATGGCCAAATCGGCTGCCGCCACTAATAAATCCACGGCCTGTAGCGGATCCAGAATCCCCACCACTCCTCTCAGAGTCCGCATCCGCAACTCATCCGCTTTTATTATCACATTCCCCAGTTCCTCCAACTTCAGATCCAGATCCGAATCCCATGGCAGAAACGGGTCTGGTGCCATCTCCTGGATCCGGCCCATTTCCTCGTCGATCTCCACCTCGGCCTCAATCGTCCGCCTCTGGAGCTCATCGATCAGCAACAGCTGGGACGGTGATATGTCGCCGATGTCCCCGGAGTGGGCCCCACTCAACAGCTCGTTCAACTGGGCCTCGAATTTGAAGCCCGACTCTGTATAGAGGAGCTGGATTAGGATGTTAGGTCTCCAACCCGACATCCAATAAGTGGCCCGCTCGAGGTTTGTAGCGAGCGGGCAGCTGAAGGCCGGAACCGGGTCGGACCGGGCGACATCGAATCGGGCACGATAGTAGGCCTCGTAGCGGCTGAGTATGCGGTTGATGAGGGAGCCAAGTTGGGCCGGGTCGAGTGAGCCGCGGGCCTGGATTAGCTCATCGCGTATCAAGCACTGCTGTCCGATCCAGTCCCTGGGCAAGCAGCTGGGCTTCATCGTCTCCGAATGCGACCCGACTGAGGAGTAAGAGAGGCTAAAAGGGGAAAGATTATTTCCCCAATGGGCACTATTTATGGGGGGGTGGTGCTATGGGCTGGACCTCATTTGGTTGAAATCCTTGGCCATTTGCTGGGCATTCTGATGTCAGATTGGGCTCGTTACTTTAGATTCACGCCAAATGGAGGCCCAGTAGTAATCCGACTCGTGGCAATGAACCCACAACTTAGTAATGCAAGCTCTGTCGAGGAATCGACGCATGGCCTCATATTCCACTGTCTCATTACTTGGAAGTCAGGGCTGCCTTTTTGTCAAATCAATGGTTTCTGCTTATCGGGTCAGTGAACCGCGGGCCACCGTTTAGTATAGGCGGAAAAAGTAAAAAAAAAATAATAATAATAAATCGAAATATGTAATAGGTCTAGGGTTTGCTTTATTGCAATTTATAATGAGACGATTTGATTTATTCTCTTGATAATTAATTTGTCTGTACACTAGCAAGAATAATAATAATTTGTCTGTAGCGATGAAATAGTAAATTATGTTATAGTTTTCGCACCGAATTGCTAATTATTTTAATATTTCATTCGGACAAAACCCTCTGAATAATATGTAGGATTGAAAATAAATGAATATATTGTATTTTAACTTTTAGCTTTAAAAGATCGCTTTTTGTTGATATGATGATATCCTTGTTTGTTGTTTGCTTTCTCCTCAACTAAATGATGTCTCATGACATGTTCCTGTTTGTTGTGTCACCAATATTTTTAGCTGAGTTTCATTATTTGGATTACACAAAGTGAAAACAATCCAGACTTTAAAAAAAGAAATTTAAGAAATTTTTACACAAAAAAACGGTGTGAAATTAAGGATAAGAATGTACGAATCTGAGGATTAATTTTTAATTTGCTCTATTTAAAATTTTAATTTTAAAAAAAAATTATTTTTAATTCAAAAATTTGAATAAGGTGGGCTAAAAAGTAACCCGTGGATGTGCCTATTTTTATTGCTATGTGCAATGAGCGGAAAGCAAACCCTCTGAAAACATATAAAGTAACGGTCTAAATGTGTGTGTAGCTATGTAGTGTTTACTACTTGAAATATAAACCTTTCATTCGTAATGTATGGCAAGTGGACGATCATGCTAAGACGCAAGTGAAGCATCTCTTGGCTACTGACATCAGTTTCGGGGAGTCTCGAGCCTGCATGAGACAACCTGAGGTTCTTGAGTGCTAAAAAAAGTGCCAAGTCTAGTCTTGGGCACCGGCATAAGGCGATGGAAGTGACTTGGTGAGGCAAATGGTCATCGTGGTCGATAGTCCAATCAATTACGCCATGGCAACTAGTTTTTATGTTAGTCAAGCTCATATATATATATATATATATGGGGTATTTACTGGTTTGTCCCTCAAATCTTTATATATTATAATTTTACCCCCAAATCTTCATATTTAGGATTTTGCCCTCCAAATCTCATAAGTTACAACAATTTAGTCCCCTTCTCTAACACAGTTAAATATTTGACCATTTTACCCATCTTTTCCTCTTCTATTTTCCTCTTCTCTTCTTCTTCTCTCTTCCTCCTCTCTTCTCATTTTCTTCATTATTTCTCCTCTCTTCTTTCAGTATTTAACTGTGTTAAGGAAGAGAGGAGAAGAAAGGAGGAAAAAGAGGGGAGAAATAATGAAGAAAATGAGAAGAGAAGAGCAAGAGAGAAGAAGAAGAGAGGAGGAAAATAGAAGAGGAAAAGAGGGGTAAAATGGTCAAATTTTTTACTGTGTTAGAGAGGGGGACTAAATTGTTGTAACTTATGAGATTTGGGGGGCAAAATCATAATATATAAAGATTTGACGGACAAACCAGTAAATACCCATATATATATATATATTAAAGAAATAAGATAATGTCTAGATAATCTTTGTATATTTCAATAAGATATGAAATATTATATTAGTGCAAATATGTGTATATGACTACACACACTATATGAGTAATACAAGAAAAATAAAAATAAAAAGTAAGAGGAGATAGATACTATTTAGTTTCCCAGAGCATATGTTCTGTTGAAATGTCTTGGGCCAAAACAACAAAAACCATGCCTATTGTTAACATTCTGACATGCTGAGGTATATAAGTTTTAGAGTAATATTATATGGATGTGGTTTTCAACATACATTCTACTTTCTTGATTATTAGACGACTAAGAACTCACACTTAAAAAATTCATGGCATTTAAAAAGTAATCTCTTATTCTAGCATTATATACTAAGTACCTGTTGTGTTCTATTCATGTTTTTCATATCTTGTGTCTCAAACTTTTAAAACGTAATTTTGATGATTTTTTTATATGGAATAAATTACTTATATGACTTATGTCGTTATTTCTTTGATTATATGTATATATGATGTGGTGACAGTAAACCATCATAATATTTTTTAAGTTTGAATACGTCATCAAATGCTACTCGTATATTAGGATGAGATGCGTTTCAAATTTGAGTAGTTTATTGTATTAATTTTATTGCAGAAAAATTAAGCTTATGCAATAAAGTTGTGGAGTTGTTATGAAATATGCGTGTATATAACATCAATAACACTATAGTCACATGATATGATACCTATATAATAGTGGAAAGCAATTACCTATAGTTGTTGTTTTACTCAAAAAAAAAAGGGAGTTGGGCTCTTTCCGCACAATCCGGCTACTATATGTGTTCACTATTGTGTAGTCCATGGTGCTAGCAAGATTTACAGAGTACATTAGATCATTTTTTTTATGATTAATCTCCCTCTATACTGCATAGAGATGCAAATTGACCAAGGTT
This sequence comes from Dracaena cambodiana, assembly GCA_036321105.1. Classification (NCBI taxonomy): domain Eukaryota; kingdom Viridiplantae; phylum Streptophyta; class Magnoliopsida; order Asparagales; family Asparagaceae; genus Dracaena; species Dracaena cambodiana. Next base: position 40,984,138 of record JAYEPQ010000008.1, on the reverse strand, counting down.
GCATGCAATATGTCAAATTTACCTGCTTCCGATAAGCATGCAAAATTATATCAGGATATTACCCGGATTCACGGATCAAATATTAATCCATTCAATAAAAAAATTTAAATTAAAAATATAAAATTTTGTATTTGGTATTCTAAAGTTTTATCCCCATTACGATTAATAAAAGAGCACATCTTCTCCTGGGCGCGTAACTCTGCATGCAGCCTTGGCGGTTTCAACACTTGTCATCGCGATGACCCGTACACGTTGCAGGAGCCAACACTTGTCACTGCGGCAGCACGTCAACACATTTAATGACATTGGCGGTCGAGCTGCGCAGATACGATCGATGCAGGAGCTCAGCCCACAACCACAAGACACAAAACGCCATGGGAATTTCTAAACGAGCACAACACTTGTCCTATTGAACTCATTCCGAATGAGTCGGGCACTCAATCTCGGAACGGTATTCAATCTCAAAGGGGATTAATCTCCGAACCAGAACAAAAAGCACACAAAATAAAATTACAAACTTTTTTTTTTTACAATTTTAGAAAGTGCTCATTAATACCAGTAGTGTGCCCCTAGAACTTCCCAAGGCCATGGAATGATCTATTTATGAACACGTATAGGACCACGCTTTGGAAATATACGTCAATGTACCAATATTCTACCCAGCATGTATAAAAATACACACTTTTGTATATGTTTAAATATAAAATAATTTCCCTCAATTCTCATCATAACTTTGGAATTTAGGTACAGTAAAAGAGACTTTCAATATGGTATCAATTCAGATTCGATTCATACCGGGCACACATTTAATTGCGGATTTTTAAAAAAAAATTATACTACTGCGTAAAGCCAAGGTTTCTGCTCAAAATGGACCTTCAACCTGCGGGGCGTGTTAAAATATAAAATAATTTCGCTCAACTCTCACCATAATTTCAGAGTTTTCTCTCAACCCTCACCATAACTTCGGAGTTTTGGTGTAGTGGAAGGGACTTTTAACGGTATATAACTTACTTTCAACAGTTATACGAAATTATAAAATTCAGTGAGCAAACATCCAAGTACTAATAACTACTATATGTAGCCGCGAATGAGCCTTGCCTCAATTTACATCACTATTCTTCAATTTATGAGAGATTCTAAGTTCGACTTGCGATAATGATTCAATTTGAATAATATTGCAAAAAATTATGTGAGTTTAACTAGCAAAAAAAAAAAAAGATTATACATGTACTTATATACAAGTTGCGAAATATGCGAACCAATTCTATTTACCAAAATATATATTCAATTTACTTAAATATATATATATATATATATATATATATATATATATATATATATATATGCATTAGTTAGACAAACATAATTAAGCAGTACGTAGTATACTACACTCCATAATTTTTGAACTGACCGTAAAAAGATGTGTGTGAGTTGAGTTTTGGACCTTCATTGTGTTCGGCCTTTGTGGGCCTATATGCACTTGTGACTTATGTAAATTTGTCTGTGATTGGACTTTTGCCTTGTGGGCTGTCGTAATTGTATGGTCACACCATGGAAGTTTTCAATTAGATATGTAGATAGTTAGCTTACAAAAACACTCATATATCGAGTTTTAGTGAAATGGTCAGCAAGTAAGGGAAAACTTCTTGAACTCTCTTATGAATCAGATAAGAAATAATTTTAGTGCTTCAAAATATATGAAAAATGCTGATCGTATAAATTGAAAATGTTCTATCTCAAAAACCTAATCTCTCAATAGTATGACGGTAAAAGATTAAGAACCACCATCTGGTCTTTGGTTAGGTCTTCGCCATTCTTATACTGAGGGATTTATTAGAATATCGTCACATATATATATATTTTTTATTATTATATTGTATTGTCTATGACGGATATTAATAATTTGTCTATGTGCATAAATATTTGATAAATTTTTAGGTAACCTGATACTCATCAAAATTCTGTAAGCTAAATCACATTCTGAGCGCATGCCGAAAACCTAACTTATACAAAATCTGCTAATTTAGCATCCAGGCCCGGTCCTAACGTTTTAGAGGCCCGGGGCGAAATGAAAAAGGGACCCTAACAAGTCTTATTAAAATTTTAAATAAATATTTTCATTACCAAAATTAAAATTTAGTACATAGTTTTGCCATTGCAAAAACTAATCATAATTCATAAAAAGCAATTCCTTCGGGCATTCCTAGATGCAAAATCCTCAATAATAGTATCAAGGAAATGTTGGACAGTATTGATCTTGATACTATTATTGAGGATTTTGCATCTAGGAATGCCCGAAGAAATTGTTTTTATGAATTATGATTAGTTTTTGTAATGGCAAAACTATGTACTAAATTTTAATTTTGATAATGAAAATATTTATTTAAAATTTTAATAAGACTTGTTAGGGTCCCTTTCTCATTTCGCCCCGAACCTCTAAAACGTTAGGACCGGGCCTGAATATAAACTCCAGTTCTTGAGACTGAAGTTTCACTTAATTTAGGTCTATTTTGGGTAAAATATTTCAAAAAAGAGTTATACCTCATCTTATCTATTTATTATTATAGAATTTTACAAAACTGTAGAAAAATCTACTCCAAATAGATTTTTTATTTTGAAATTTCGGAAGGTCTTAAACTCTACAAAACTGGAGTTTTAAAACTCCATTTTAGGTTCCCAAATAGGGCATTATTATAAAATAGTTCCAGGTTGAAACTCTCCAAAACTGTAGTTTCGCTCAATAAAACCTTGTATCCACACTAGGCCATACAGTTTCTTATCATTTTTTGTTAAGATAAAAACCTGAAAAACTCGCCCATGCTTTAAAGTCACCTTTTAAATTGTATACACGATTTATTATCACCGACTCAGGGTAAAAGTCCACTAGATAAGAGCCCATCACCACTAGCTACTGAACCTTGTGATCCCACGAAGAAGTGACATAATCCATAATAAAAGCAGAACTTGTCCATCCATATATGGAAAAAATGCTACTCATATACATAGAAAAAGAGTACCCCAAGATCCGGGAGCCTTAGGGATATTCGGAGTTTTTCGATCAAATTCGAGGGTAGGAGCTTCTGACCATCGCCAAAAAAAAATTCCGATCAAATCAGTTGGAGTCAGGCGAAATCAACAGTGAAGTTCGTTTTTGAACGTTCAGTTGGTTAATCGGTCGGAAATCGGAATTATCTGATTGGATCCGATAGTTGAAGATTCCGACCGTTATCAAAAAATTTTTTGATCGATTTCGATCGAAGTCGGTGGTCGTGTTCGCCCCTACAGGAGCCAGCAGGATGCTGTAGCTAGCTGTATCCGACTAAGTAGCTAAAGCCGAGGTAGATCACAAGGTCCCCTTGTTTGCTCACTGCAGAAGTGCAGATTCAAATCCGGGAAATTCTAAATGCGCACCACATTCGACTTCCTGAGCACCATTCTCCCCTATGTTGTGAATCACTTTACGATAGGATGTGGTGCTCACTAAGTAAAATGTGGTGCGCAGCTAGAATTTCCCTTCAAATCCCAGTATGAAGAATGTAGTCGTATTACTCGGCTCCTATTGGTCAGTATCATCTGCCACAAAAAGATAATCAGAAAAAAAACAAAAAACAAGAAAATAAAAAGGTTATACAGAGCGACATGCTCCCAAGAGGCGCACGAAGCTTGCGTGAGGGGGTCACGTGGATCGTAAATAAATATCTCCGATAATTACCCAACAAAAAAAAAACAACTTAATTCCTGCCAGCAATGCGATTTTGTGATGTATGGGCACAAACGACACTTTTGTGGGTCCCGACAAAAGAAGTCCACTCCAGAGCGCACAGCCGCCCCGTTAGAAAGTTTTTATTTTTTTAAATATAATGCCTCATATTTCAAGTCTGTCCCCTCCAAATTCCAGGAATCTAGACTAAACTTCTCCAATTTGCAATATTCCAACCGTCTTTAGAAACTCATTTTTTTCATTCAATCGACAGAATTTGAATTTTTATCAAATTACAATTTAATTATATTGACTAATAAAATTATAATTTTATCGACGAATTCATATATTACTATAATATAAAATTATTTTGAGTTGGGCTCTATCTCTCTACCCAACACAAACGCTTCGCTCCCGATGAGCTATCGAGATAACTTAATGCCCAATAACTTTAAACCTCTAGATTCGAATGATGTGTGCGTCCTTGAAATCTATGGATTCTAAAATAGTATGATGATAATTGACGTGCCTGCGGGCCAAATTTTAATATTTTCTATATAAAATTTTGAATTAGAAAAATAAAATTTTTATTTTTGATTCAAAATTTTATATAAAATGGGCCAAATATTGACACATTATTGCATCTATTATCATTTCCAGTCATTAGTAGGTTCTCGTTCAGCCTCAGAATTTTTTCACGACGAAATTCAAAATATTAGTTTAAAAAGGAAGTCATGTCTTGTTAGTTTTTGGCATATATATATATATACAGAGAGAGAGAGAACGAGAAATACACCGGCGGTGAAGAAAGTTTCCTTCACAACCGCATAGGTGGCCCAATAAAATTATTACACGTTGTGTCATTTAAGAGAATTTATTTATTTGTTAGTTAATTTGAATGACGCCCCGTGTTATAATTTTATTGGGCCACCTAAGCGGCAGTGAAGGAACTCCCTTCACCGCCGGTGTATTTCCTGTTTTCTCATATATATATATATATATATATATATATATATATATATATATATGAGTTTGATCAGCATGGACCTCTCTTGGAGAGTTTCCATTGAAGCACACCATTTTTCTTAGTGAGTCAACTTTCAGTCCGAAATTTTACTATTTTACTATTTAGTAAGCTTACTAGGAAAATTGGTGTGCGCCTTCAGAAACTCCCCTCTCTTGTCAGTTGTTATTCCGCGTATAGAATTCTTCACAAAAAAAAAAGAAGCACAAGTGAAGAAAATATTATTCTTATTTCATGGTTATCGATGGGATGTTTAATTAATATCCCGGAGTACGTTTACTGTACGTGTAATTTCTTTTGGCCAAAGGAGAAACAAATGGTTGCTCCTCTTAGGCTTGGGTGAAGTATCACGAGTTGGGAACTTCTAGATGGGCACAGTTTTTTTCCTAGTGAGCCCACTTTTCCTAGTGAGCACACTCCCTCTTTTGAAAATTGTGGGTTTTTCTTAGTGAGCACACCAATATTCCCTAACTATCCCTCTCCTCTTCTCTCTCTCCGATCCCCCTGCTCCCGCTCGCCCTCGCCGCCGCCCACACCCCCCATGCCCCCGCTCGCCCTCGCCGCCGCCCACACCCCCCATGCCCCCGCTCGCCTTCGCCGCCGCCCACGCCCCCCATACCCCCGCTCGCCCTCGCCGCCCATGCTTGGCCTCGCCGCCACCCTCGCCCTCGCCGCCGCCCACGCCTCCCATGCCCCCGCTCGCCCTCACCGTCCCGCTCGCCCTCGCCCCTGCCCCTGCTCGCCCGGGCTAACCACCCCCGCCCCCACCTCCGCCCCTCGCTCGCCCTCGCCCCAAATGCATTGGTCCCTCCCCACTCCCCTGCCCTGTCCACTCCTCCGCGGCCTTCGAGACCTCGTCGGCGACGGAGGAGATCGAGGAGAAGAAGGCGGTTGGGATTCGCTGAAACGGTAAAAATCCTAGTAAAAATCCAGTAAAAAATTATTTCTTTTCTGTCCTAATTTTTTGCTCCAGTAAAAATCCCAATTACTGTTAAAATTTGATTTTGCGGCGAAAATGGTTTCTCAATGTTTGTGAAGATTTTGGGGGAAGTATATCGATATAGGGCAAGTTGAAAGAGTAAAGGGACGATCGGATGAAACATTGGATGCATGTGATCTTATATGAATGACATATTGTTCGATAGGAATGAGTGGAGAAGGATCATCATGTGATTGATCAGACGTGATTCTGTTTTGGTTCATGTAGCCTACACTAAGTGTTTAGGATAAAAGGCTTGGTTGTTGTTGTTATACAGAAAACTGATCGAGTATGTTATAAATATGTTATGTTGTAAATTAGTAACATGTACTACAAGTCATTTTATACTTATCTAAAATTATTCAAATGTTCAAAATGAAGTATAGATCATTTTATATTTGTCCAAAATTGTGAAATGAAGTGTAATTCAAAACACATTATACATCCAAGAATATTTGGAAATTAATTATTAGTGTTTCAAAATTATTTACTCATTCCTCATTATGCAATGAAAGATTATTTAATATTAAGTTGCTTTGAACATCTCTCATATTTACCACTCCAACATAATCTCAATGAAAGATTATCGATAGGTATGTTGTGATTTCTCTCCTCTTTTTTTTTCGTTTTTTGTCATTGTTCAAGTTATGAGAGGTTTTTTGCTAAATATTTGGAGTGTCTGCTGGGGATAGTTTGGCTCACTGGTCTTTTGTTACAAGAATATTTTTATATCCTAATCGGCAAATCACATATATCATAACTAGTCCAATTAAACAATGTCCCGTGTGTGCGTGCGTGCACACATGCACTTTTGACTATTTCTATAAATTTAATGCAAATTCTACTTCTCTTGTTTCAATCGTTTTTTGTTTTTTCTTCTAAGCAATGATGGATAAGGCTAGTAAAGAAATTCCTCTTATTAATATGCCTAGTCCAATTTTCTTAAATGGTGTTGGGTAGGAAATATAAGAATATGAATGAATATGATTTTTGGATTATGATATGAATACCTTCAAATATTAGAACGAGATCCAAGTAAGCCTATAATGGATTCTAGTTAGAACACACGTTGCTTTCTTGATATCTAAGAATGAGGTCAGACATAATAATTTTGATTTCAATTTTATCATAATAGTTGTTTATCTAAAATATCTTACTTTGTTATCATTTCAGGAATGAGATTCAAGACCGGGTGCATACAAGCTGATGTTAACACAGTAGCGTAGTCCCCCACCGAAGGTCCCAGCTCTGTAAGACGGCGTCAACCGAAAAAGAAGCAACTCGCTCGGAAGTCTCGAAGAATCTAGAATTTGTTGGGTTTTTTTATTTTTAATTGAGCCTCAAACTATAGCTTACGATGATTGTTCATGTCAACATAAAAATGAAGTTGTTAGCATGGAACATAAATTGATTTTATTTTGTAGTTTCATGTAAATGAAGTTGTAGTCAAGGAACATATTTTATATATCAAGTTGTAGTTTTGGATATCACTCTTCAATTAAATCTTTGAAACAATGAATGAATTGTTGATACGTAGAATTTTTGTTGCCGTTATTCTTTGTTTTTGAAGCTATGAATGATTTATTAATATTGTGTGTTTTGATACCAAATTGGGTGTACGAAACACGAACAAGTAATTATATTTGTTAGGGTATATTATTTATCTTCCGTATTCGTGGTTATACGCACCGTATCAGGGCATCTCTAGTCTTGTATCCTTGATCCGGGTTTACAGTCCCGGATCAATTTTGTTGATCCGGTTCTGTAAACCCGGATCAAGAAGCTAGGGCTCTGGTACTCTGTCCGGACTAGCCAGCCCGGATCAGTACAGTTGATCCGGGCTAGCAGCCCCGGATCAACTGCACAGATCCGGACTGGCTAGCCCGGACCTGCCCACTCCATCCGGGACTGATAACCCGGATGGGTTTGCTCCATCCGGATTAGCAGTCCCGGATGGAGTTTTAGAGGGCAGTTTTGGAAGAAAAAAAAAATGGCATAAAAAAGGTGAACTTTTAAAGTGGGCTCACTAGGAAATATGCCGTGCCCATCTAGAAACTCCCCACGAGTTTAACATTAAAATTATATCAAAAACTAAAATATTCTTGTCTCTAATCAACTTAATATAGATAGCATTCAGTGTTCTGTGTGTGTATGCGCGCACACATACTTACGATATACACACATGAAGAATTTATAACTGGAGCTCAATTCTCACCATTGAAAGGGATCTCAATCTTTTTACAATGAAATTTAACAAGGATGCCTTTCCATATCACTTAAAAGATCAATGTAATTTAACAAGAATGGAAACAATTTCTCTCCACCGTTTTCTTTCAATCTCTTTACAATGAAACCGGATGCACCTCTATAGCCTCTTGGGATTAACTTTTGTAAGTCATGTGTCACACGGCTAAAATACTTTATTAATACAAGAGAACAAGAATTGTTTCTCTTCCCTTTCCTGAATCAAATCCAAAATCGAAATCGAAATTGTAACATAATACTCATAAAATGGTAACTTAAATATTCATCCCTGATTCCAGGGAATTCCATCTAATTACAGTAACAATTATCCCAATCAACTCTTAAATATATGGCCAGTAACTCAATTTGAACCTCTGTAATTAATTTCATGCTAATCGGACATGATCAGACTTAAGACTGCTATCTAGCCTCTAGTGGCTCCGGCTATGCTGATGTCAGCTGCAACTCCTAGGCTGGCCTATGGTGACTCCTGCTATGCTGCAGTCATCTGCAAATGCAATACTCTCAGTTGTCGAAGTCTAATGTGTCGTCTTCAGCTCCTGCTCTGTTTTCACCGTCATTTTCAAAGGTGTCGTCTTTTCTATCTTTGTCGCCTCCTTCAGTGACTCTGTTTATTACTCCATCACTATCTCTTGTATTAGAGATCCCATCTGCTGCTCCCCCACAAAAATCTGATGCCTCCGTCTTCTGTGTTGCCTCTTTCGGCAGGGCCAACTCGTCGCCTGTGTTGCTAATGGAGCCCATTACCGAAACGGGTTTCGGTACACCTAAACGGGTACAAAACCGGCCCAAACCCGTTATGATATAATATATATATATATGGGGTGTGTGCTAGGGTTTTGATTGTGCCAGAAAAAAAACCGAAAAAGGAGCCGAAAGTTTCTCTTGTTTTTCCAAGGTGGCTTGTGTTTGGGCAGGAGAGAGAAAAGGTGGCGGCCTGAAGGAAGGCCGATAGCAAGACAAATTATTTGAGGCAAATAATTTGGGGAGGCTGCTAATATATCTTTGGCCAAGAGTCCAAAGAATAAAAGTGCGGCTGCTCTTGTGGGTTCGGCTGAACATGAAAAGGAAGCGTGCGGCTTTCCTTGGGATTTTCGGCGGTCGAGGCAAAGAGGTAATCACTGTAACAAGAGGTTAGGGTTTGAACTTAAAATCTTGTGTGATTTCTTTGTGATTTCTTTTGTGGTTAAGAACTAGAAAGTTGTAATCCTCTTTTGATATAGTGAAAGTTTTTCGATCGTGTCCCCGTGGACGTAGGCATATTACCGAACCACGTTAAATCTGCGTGTTCTCTGTCTCTACTATTTTCTCTTTGGTTAACTAATGATTCTGCTGGTTGTTGCATTAGTATTATTCCGCTATCTTTTGCTAACAATTGGTATCAGAGCCCTGGTTCGTATCAGATTTTACTCAGATCGGTGTTGATTTTGAGTGGGAGTTATGGCGGAAGATAGGAAGGGAAAGATTGAAAAATTTGATGGGACAGATTTTCAATAGTGGAAGTTGCAGATGGAAGATTATTTATATCAAAAGAATTTACATTAACCACTGATTGGAGAAAAACCAGAAAAGATGACTGATGAGGAGTAGGCATTGTTGGACAGGAGGGCTTTGGCGCAGATTCGATTGTGCCTGACAAAACAGGTTGTGTTCAACGTCTCCAAGGAGAAGACCACTTCAAGTTTGATGTCAGCGTTGGCTAAATTTTATGAGAAGCCGTCTGCTTCAAATAGACTGTTTCTAATGAAAAAGTTGTTTAACTTGAGAATGTCTTCTGATAGTTCAGTTGTTAATCATTTGAACGAATTTAACACATTATGCGCACAACTTGAATCTTTAGATTTTGTCTTTGCTGATGACATTAAAGTTTTGATGTTTATGTGTTCGTTACCGGATAGTTTGAGTAATGTTGTTATGGCCATCAGCAATTCTTCCAATACTGCTCTTAAATTCAATGATGTTGTGAGTACAATCATGAATGATGAATTGATAAAAAAGAGTAAGGATGTGAGCACAATTTCTACAAGCACTGCTCTATCAGTTGATAATGACAGAAGAGAGGAAAGGGGTAGAAGTTCAAGCAGGGAGTCAAAACAAAGAGGGAGATCAAAATCTAAGGGGAAGTTCAAGAAAAAATTAGTGTGTTGGAAATGTAAGGCAGAGGGTTATATGAAGAAGGATTGTCCAAATAAAGACAAGGAAAGAGCGAATATGGTGAATCCAAGTGAGGAGTATGATGACTTGTGCTTGTCTGCTCATACAGAATCGAGGTCAGATCTGTGGTTTGTGGATTCAGAGGCTTCGTTCCATTGCACTGCTCGCAGAGAATGGTTTGATAATTATGTCCAAGGTGATTTTGGGCATGTGACTGTTGGTAATTGGCAGAAATGCAAAATTGTCGGTAAGGGAACAATTCACTTAAAGTTGCACAATGGTGGAAAGTTGCTTTTACGAAAGGTCAAACACATACCGGAGTTGAAGAAGAATTTAATATCTGTTAGCAAACTGGATGGTGAAGGTTATCAAATCTCATTTGAGAAGAAACAGTGGAACATCAGTAAATGAGCAATGGTAGTGGTCAAGAGTGAGAGAGTGGGAACTCTATATTTACTCTCAAGCTCGGTGGATCACGTTGTTTCTTTGGCCACCGTGAAGAATGAGAAGGCTACCTTATGGCATCAGAGGCTCGGTCACTTGAGCGAAAACGGCATGAGGGTATTGCAATCCAGAGGTATGTTGACAGATATGAAAGATGTTAATTTTGATTTCTGTGAGAACTGTGTGTTTGGAAAGCAGAAAAGAGTTAGTTTTATGAAGGATGGTAAGGAGAAGAAAATCGAGAGATTGGAGTTGGTATATACATGTGTATGGGGGCCTTCTTCGGCGAAGTCTCTTGGAGGTAATTCTTATTTTGTCACTTTCATAGATAATGCAAGCAGGAAAACATGGGTGTTTGCACTTAAGCAGAAATCCGATATCTTCAAGATTTTCAAGGTATGGAAAGCTCTTGTTGAAAATGAAACAGGTTTGAAGGTGAAATGTCTGTTGTCAGACAATTGTGGGGAATTTTGCAATAGAGAGTTCGATGACTATTGCTCTACCCACGGGATCAGGAGAGTAAAGACTGTACCGAGGACACCGCAGCAAAATGGCGTGGCTGAGAGGATAAATAGAACCATTTTGGAGCGAGCTCGGAATATGAGACTACAAGCAGGTTTGCCTTTGTAACTTTGGAGAGCCGCTGTAAATACGACAGTCTATCTGATCAACAGGAGTCCAGCCAGTGCTTTAGATGGAGGAATTCCAGAGGAGGTGTGGTCCGGTAAGACTGTGAATTATTCATTCTTAAAAGTATTCGGTTGTATAGCATATGCACATGTGGATCCTGAGATGAGAAAGAAACTTGATTCTAAATCTAAGAAGTGTGCATTCATTGGATACGGTGGCGACGAATATGGTTATCGCTTATGGGATTATGAGCATAACAAGGTAATTCGTAGCAGAGATGTAGTATTTAATGAGGGTTGTATATATAAAGACCGAATGGAAAGTAAGAGTGACAAATCAGTGGAAAAAGAGCACTTGGAGTTGGATGAGCCACACGATGGGATGGATCCCATGGATAAAAGAAAAAAAGAAATACCTACATCTGAAGGAGAAGAAATGGCTACACCTGAGAATACACAAGTTTCAGATGAGACCGAACAGGAGAGAGAGCCATTGACTGAAGTAGATGGTTCCAGTACTTCATCAGAGAGTGTTCCCACTTTGAGGAGGAGCACGAGGATAAGGAAGCCAACCCAAAAACTTTGTCTTCCATTATATCATGTTTTGTATACTGATGCAGGTGAACTAGAGAGTTACCAAGAGGTTATGCAGGATAAATTTCATCTTAAGTGGGAGCAAGCCATGCGTGATGAGATGTCTTCTTTGGAAGAGAATCACATATGGGAATTGGTGAAGCGACCGAAAAAGATAAAAGTATTGCATAACAAGTGGGTATACAGGGTAAAACATGAGCAGGAGGGATACAAAGGTTCAAGGGTAGACTTGTGGTGAAGTGATCGGTCAAAGAAAGGGTATTGATTTCAATGAAATATTTGCACATGTTGTTAAGATGACTTCTATCAGAGCAATACTGAGAATTGTGGCTGTGAAAGGATTGTATTTAGAGCAGCTCGATGTGAAGACTGCTTTCCTTCATGGTGATTTGGAGGAGGAAATATACATGGAACAGCCGGAGGGATATGAAGTTAAAGGAAAAGAGAATTGGGTATGTCGACTGAAAAGGAGCTTGTATGGCTTGAAACAAGCGCCGAGGCAATGGTACTTGAAGTTCGACAAGTTTATGTTGGATTCGGGTTTTGCCAGAAGCAATTCAGATCATTGTGTTTATATACAAAAGTTTAAGAATGGTAACTTTATTATACTTACTTTGTATGTAGATGATATGCTTGTGGCAGGTACATGCATGAAGAAAATTAATGAAGAAAGTTGGCAGGTACATGCATGAAGAAAGTTGGCAGGGAGATTCTCTATGAAAGACATGGGTGATGCTAAACAACTTCTTGGAATGCAAATTACCCGAGATAAGAAAAGCAAGAAATTGTGGTTATCTCAGGAAGGGTACATCAAGAAGGTGTTGGAGAGATTCAATATGGAGAATGCAAAACCGGTAACTACAGCTCTTGGTGGTCAGTTCAAACTGTCAAAAGAGTAAGGTGCTAAGACAGATGAGGAGACGAGACATATGGAGAATGTGCCTTATTTATCGGCCGTTGGGAGTCTCATGTATGCAATGGTGAGTACAAGACCAGATATTGCACATGCAGTGGGAGTAGTGAGTAGATTCATGAAGAACCCTGAGAAGGAACATTGGCAAGCAGTGAAGTGGATTTTCAGCTATTTGAAAGGTACTTCAAATTATTGTTTGTGTTTTGGGGATGATAACATTGATGTGTAAGGTTTTGTGGATTCGGATCATGCGGGTGATAGAGACAATGGTAAGAGCACCACAGGTTATGTCTTTACTGTAGGAGGGACAGCGGTAAGCTGAGTTTCAAGATTACAATCAATTGTTACTTTATCTTCGACAGAAGCTGAGTATGTTGCAGCTACAGAAGCAAGTAAGGAGTTTATTTGGTTGCAGCGATTGATGAGTTAGTTGGGTTTCGATGGAGTGGATTGCAGGTTATTCAGTGACAGTCAAAGTGCAATTCATCTTGCTAAGAACTCGGTGTATCATTCACGGACTAAGCATATTCACTTGAGATATCACTTTATTAGATCCTTGTTAGAGGATGGTCAATTGAAGTTGGAGAAGATTGAGAGCAGTAAGAATCCTGCAGATATGTTGACAAAGCCGGTTGATGGAAAAAAGTTGAGCTATTGCTCAACTTTGGTGCATTTATGTTGAATGCTGAAAATGGGACTTTAAACGATCGAGGTAAAAAAAAAAAAAAAAAAAACTTTGGACACTGGGATTATCATGTATAGAAATTACATTTTTAGCAATAGGTCTCCAAGTGGGAGATTGTTGCTAATGGAGCCCATTACCGAAACAGGTTTCGGTACACCGAAACGGGTACAAAACCGGCCCAAACCCGTTATGATATAATATATATATGGGGTGTGGTGCTAGGGTTTTGATTGTGCCAGAAAAAAGCCGAAAAAGGAGCCGAAAGTTTCTCTTGTTTTTCCAAGGCGGCTTGTGTTTGGGCAGGAGAGAGAAAAGGTGGCGGCCTGAAGGAAGGCCGATAGCAAGACAAATTATTTGAGGCAAATAATTTGGGGCGGCGGCTAATATATCTTTGGCCAAGAGTCCAAAGAATAAAAGTGCGGTTGCTCTTGTGGGTTCGGCTGAACATGAAAAGGAAGCGTGCGGCTTTCCTTGGGATTTTCGGCGGTCGAGGCAAAGAGGTAAATCACTGCAACAAGAGATTAGGGTTTGAACTTAAAATCATGTGTGATTTCTTTGTGATTTCTCTTGTTGTTGAGAACTAGAAAGTTGTAATTCTCTTTTGATATAGTGGAAGTTTTTCAATCGTGTCCCTGTGGACGTAGGCATATTGCCGAACCACGTTAAATCTGCGTGTTCTCTGTCTCTACTATTTTTCTCTTTGGTTAACTATTTGATTCCGCTGGTTATTGCATTAGTATTATTCCACTATCTTTTGCTAACAGCCTGATGGTGCTATGGGATGTCGACTCCGTTGCTGGCATCGCCACTCTCCCTATTCTTTCACTGTCTGCGACCGTTGCGGAATTGTTGCTCAATTCTTATCATCTTTAGATCCTCCTGTCATTCATTCCGTCTGATACTCCTGATTCCTCAGTCTTTCTCTTTTTACGAAGGCACAACTATCAAGTCGTCATCATAATCTCATTTCCAAACTTAAGTTGGCATCTTTCACACCATCTTGTATTTGAGAAGGGATATTAACATATCTCACTAATTTAAGATATCTTACTAAATTAAAATATTTAACAAATCCTTTAATTTATTGGCATATCTCATGATATCTTTCTAAATATTTAAAAAATCACCCTAATTAGGCTGATTATACTGATTGAGGATTTTATATAATTAGTATCAAATTATATATTTTCTTATTTTCACCTATAAAAAAAATGATCATTGTACCGTTTATAAACACCTTAAAATACAAAGTTATTCTTCACTATCTCATTTCATAATTTTATCACAAACGATATACAACAACAACAAACTAAGCATTTTATCCCAAGTACTTAGATAGGCTACGTGAACTAAAAGAGAATTATGCCGGATCAATCACACTGACAAACAATATAAATGCTAATCGTCCTTTGTAGAAGTTCTTCATCATAAGAACAAACCTTCAACCTACACAATTGCATTTACACGACAAATACCACAACTTTCTTTTCTAAGAGGAGCATTTTAACGTGTAACAATAAGTGCATGCAAACAGCTTCATATGTTCCGCATTCAATGATCCCAAGATCGAAGATTACAACTTACAAGGTGAAAAAATACCTTCATAAGTGATAATAAGATAATATCGTTTATGAAATCAAACAAAAAAGGAAATTAAAATAAATGGGAAGAGGTTAGTTACGGCTAGCGATTAGAATGATTTCCCAGCAAAATCAAGAACAAAATTTCCACTTTGTTTGGTAATATAGGTGTCACTAGAGAATTGTTATCAGTTTGATGAGCTCTATAGAATCGATCTCCAAACGATTGTTATCAGTTCGGTGACAAGTATGCAAATAACAACCATTTCCTTTGACATCTCCGAACGGTTGGTATCAATTGGAGAATAAAAATGCAAATAACTTTATAATACAAGTACGATACAGAAACAAGTAAAGTAATGATGATCTAATCAAAACTAGCTACTGTATGTAACAACAATCAAAATAAAGGGTACGAGAATAAATAACATGCAGTGTTAAAGTAAGAAGACTTAGAGAAAAAATAACATGCAGTGTTAAAGTAAGAAGACTTACATTTCATTTTTCATTATATCAGAAGCAAGGTTGGCAGCAACTGCAGCCTGAGCTTCAGCTCGTTATCACGAAACATTCACTTCTCTCGAGTTAAGGGCAAGGTTGATATCAAGAACTCGAGTTAAGAGCAAGGTAAAATTGGTTGTACCTGCCACATATATTACAATTCTCCCTAGCCAAGCTTCCCAATACATTGCCAGTACATTCAGACCATAAAACAGTCATAGTTAGAAAAACATTATAAAGAGTAATTATTTTTAAAAAAAGATTATTTAATTTGGAATCTTACGAAAATAGAAGAATATTTAAAAAGGATAAAAAATAATTGAAACATTAAAAACCAGAGGATAAGAGAACGTGGTTAGAAAAATTCTAGTACTAGAAACGGGACGTACATGACATAGTTCACACGTCAGAGTTATATAAGAAATAAATTAATTATAAGAATTTAGAATAAGGGAAGACTCAAATTTGAGAGGCATTGCTGTAAAACTCAAAAATTGAGGAGGGACAAAGTTGAAATTTCTTCTAGAATTAGATTTGGCTTGATTTTTGAGAGGGGGAGGGCAACTGCCCCCCTCATCTCCATGTGGATCCGCTCCTGGCTACTGTGTTCAGGTATATACATATTCAACAAAATCCTATAATAGTATTAATAAGTGATAATCATATTTCGTATCCATTGTTGCATATTTCAGATTTTTTTTTCCCAATTAAAAAAAATGGTGTTTAAAAGGAGTTGTGCTAAAATGTACCGGGAAAATCCTGACACCAAAATCAACAAGATTGATTCTCTACAACAAAATATCAAGGTTCATCACATCATCATGTCATTTTCTTGCAAGCACCTCAAGCGCATACATGAGCCTCAACCACAAAGTAGGTACCAACACATAATCTGGCCTGAGAGAACACACATACGAGCCTCAACCACAAAGTAGGTACCAACACATAATCTGGCCTCACATACGCTATTTCTCAGGCTTATTTGCTCTCTATCCCGTCGGTTTATTACTTTATTGGCTCAAAATCTGATCCACTCACATGTGGAATCTGCCTACAGACCACATATATTTGTCATGAGAGCTTCACATATACACTTGCACAAATGCTGCAGGTATTTTCCTCTCACCGTTCCTAGAGACATCTCGTATAGTCATATTGGATCGTCGAAGATTCCATGTACTTGTATAAACGTGTGAATCTCTAACGACGGACTTGTGGGTGGTTGTCTCGAAATTTCACTTCTCCATTAAGACTAGGAAGATCAAGAAAGCTGTCGTAAGAAATAATCAAAGATCATCGGATTCATAACATTTTCACTTTATGAAAAGATTTGGCTGACAAGGAGGTAAAATATAAACCGTAGTTTAGCATTTTATGCAAGATCTGGGTTTCAAGTGATCGCCTCCTTCATGCATGATCTGCTATAATACAGCGATGCTGTCTCTTATGGTTGATCAATTTGGTCTTTGTATTTGGAATCAACAGGAATTTAGTTTATTTATAGCTGCACCTAAGGGAGTGGTTGGAGAGATAAAAGGGGCATGAGACAGAGGATATTAGAAGAGCGTGTGCATGTGCACGGTGCACGTGTATATTAGTGAAATATTGTTCCAGTGTCATCATGTTCATTTCCATACAGCTTAGCAAGTTCGGCAAGATATGGTAGGATACAATAATAACGCCGTATTCTATTAGCAAATTGAATAAACTGATGTCCAAAATAAGAATTTTTTTCCCCCCACGATAAATTATCTCAGTCTAATCATACGTGAGGCATGACCAAATAGCAGGGTTGCATCAGAAAATCAATCGGTAAAACATTTGGCAAGTACTATAAAAAAAAATTCACAGAGAGATACAAGTAAGCCAATGTCTTAAAATATTTGTCACGCATGACCACAAAGAGAACACACAGGATATGAATTTAAATAAAGCCAAACGAAATGTAATGAAACCGAAGAGGGAAGTGCAGAGTAAAAACCCACATAATAATGAATATATTGTTATCTGGAAAGTATCATGAAGAAAGAAATTGCCATTCCATTTAGTTATACTGCGCGCCATTAAACGAATTAAATTTCGTTGAGCTTCATAAGCTTGATCTCCGAACATTTACAATCTATTTTTAGCAGACAAATCACGGCATTTTTCTACAACCCCAGTACAAGTAGAATCTTGAAAGAAACGATATATAGTGCAATATATAACGGAAAGAAGTTGAGCATAAATAGAGTTTAAGAAAAAAAATTATGGAGACAAAAAAGAGGGGAGAGTTTTTTTACTGTTCCTTCTCTGTGCACTCGGTATCCGAAGCTACGCTGCAAGGAACAACAGACGGCTGCATGAGAGCTCGCAGACCGGGCTTTAGATCCCGGTTACAGAACTCCTCATACTCCCCACTATCGCCTGCCTTCTTCTTCACCTCCACCACCATAAGCGACGGCATCAGCTCAAATATCTCCGCCCCTATCGTCAGGGGCCCCTTCTCCCCTTCCCTCGTCCCCTCCAAGCTCACCCGACAGTCCTTCCTCCTCACCGTAAAGCTCACCACCTTGGCAATCTCCTCCAGCTTCGATATGATCTTAGACACTGGCTCACCAGAAATAAACCTAGCCTCCTCCCCTCTCTCCTCAAACAACCCTGAGAGATCAAACCCCCTCGAGAATGAGATAATGTCGAACGCGTTCAAGCTCAGCGGTCTCGGCAGATTCCCCAACCCTTTCTTCCGCCCATCGGAAAGGGTAGGTGGGCAGGAAGCCACTGAGGAATCAGACTCGTTCCCGGACTCCGACCCGTCTGCATCTGCGTCATCATTCTCATTCTGCTGCTGCTGCTGCTCGGCCGACTCCAATTCATCACCACAAGTATGAAACCGATCGTTCTCAATATAGAACTTGATATGCCGGAACCCCTTCTTGAACCACTTGTTCTCCATGATCAGCGGGATGGTGATCCTCGTCCGAGGGTTCGTGTCGAGCAGGCGAGTCAATAGCTTGGTGAGGTCCGGCGAGAACCACCTCGGGCAGCGGAACTCTCCCTTGTAAATCTTGCGGTACATTGCCATGACGTTCTGGTCATGGAACGGCAAGTAGCCGGCCATTAGGACGAAGAGAATCACTCCGCATGACCAGATATCGACCTTGGCCCCGTCGTACCCCTTCCGGCAGAGCACCTCCGGCGCCACGTAAGCAGGGGTCCCACAGAAGGTGTGGAAGAGCCCGTCCTGTCTGATCTGGTCGGAGACGGCGGAGAGCCCGAAGTCGGAGACCTTGAGGTCGCCGTTCTCGCCGACGAGAAGGTTCTCGGGCTTGAGGTCGCGGTGGTAGACGCCGCGGGCGTGGCAGAAGCCGACGGCGGAGATGAGCTGCTGGAAGTACTTTCTGGCGGTGTCCTCCTTGAGGCGGCCCTTGGCGACCTTGCGGAAGAGCTCGCCGCCGCGGACGAACTCCATGACGAAGTAGATCTTGGACTTGGTGGCCATGACCTCGAACAGGTGGACGATGTTGGGGTGGCGGACGCGGCGGAGGATGGAGATCTCGCGCTTGATGTGGGCGACGAGGCCCGATTTCATGATCTTTTCCTTGTCGAGTACCTTGATGGCGAAGGACTCGTTGGTGGTGGGGTTGCGGGCGTGGTAGACCTTGGCGAAAGTGCCCTGGCCGAGGAGCTTGCCCAGCTCGTACCGCCCCAAGAGAAGGCTGGAATCTGATGACGGTGATGATTTTTTCGAGGATGAGGGATTGTTGTTGGGGCTTGGGACGTGGTCGGTGGCGGCCATTGCGAGTGGGAGATTGAGGCGCGCTTGCGCAGCTCCCTCTCTATCTCGAAAGAGGAGGAGTTGAATTTGTGAGAAATTTAGGAGGTTTTAGAGGGGAATTTATAATTGGAGTCGAAGGCAAAATTAGGAATCTTTCGAAGGGACGGAAGGAGAGGGGAAGGGGAGACGAGTAAGATTGATATCTAGGCGAAATTCTATTGCGCACGCCTCTTTGCTCAGGGAGCCTACCTGTATACAAATTTGCCAGTATATTTTGAAAAAACGTTCGAAAAGTGGGCTCCCTGAGAAAAGTGGTGTGCTCAAATAGAACTCCCTAAGATTTGGTCTGTAAAAATGAGCGGGCCGCTTTCAATTTTTCGGACATTAACTTGATTCTTTTTCTAAAAAATTAATTGAAAAATAATTTCTAGACAAAAAATCTAATTACTTTGATACAATATAATAAAATAAGTTTACTTGACCGGCTATGACGTGACGTCCCTTCTTGTTGTTAGCCAGATGAGATATAATTTAAACCCAAAAAAATCAAAAGCCCAATGTTAATTAACTTGTCTAATGATGGTTACTTGCCGACTTGGTATTTAGTTGGTCTAATTTTTTAAACTAAAATTTGTTAGCACCGTAATTATAATTTAAATTAATAGTGTTATGCGTTACCAATTCTATAACTTTTAGATTTTTCTAACCAAATTGCCTCCCATAGGTTGGTGGACCCGTGAACGATCTGGCCGGATATTTTTAGTCGTTGGATCTCTGACGGCGGGCTCGCGTAACTGGAATCTTATAAGGTTGAGCTGGTAAATGGGCCAAGCGTGTCCAATGTGTCGGGCATGTGTCCGACACAGCTCAGGCGAGCCGTGTCGAGCCATGCTCGAGCCGAGGTTAGCCGAGCCATCGGCACAGCTTGGCACGACCAAACCGAACTGTGCCCGGCACGGCTCAGCAAGTTTGCATTAATTTTATTTTTTTTAAAAACTAGCCGTTCTAGCTGTTTGGGGTTTTTTTATAATTTTTTTGCACATAACCCCCAACGACTATAAAAATAGTTGTTATGGGAGTTTCTTACAAAAAAATTGCAAACTTTACTCCCTAACGGTCAAAAATACGCAGTTTGGTTTTATAGGTGGTAGAGTGTCTACGAAATAGAGAAGTTCAATGACAGTAGACACATTAGAGATATGTGTTTACTTGAAGGATTTGTTCGACGCAGAAGAAAGAAAACAAAAATTGTCTAACGAAATAGAAGTAGAGAACTCACCAAAACATGAATGAAAACTGAAGACTTTTATATTTTCTTCTTGAATTCTAATTTCTACATTTGTAAATTTTTTTCATATATATTTTTTTAACTCATAAATCTCTTGGAAAAAATACTAAGAACAAGTTGAAAGCGATGACCAAGGTCCTCTCCCCTCTCTTCGGACTTTGTATTATTTTCAAAGAGATTTATAGAGCAATTTTGTCAATGTAATGAGATTTAATATAATAAAATTTTATTTTTACTATCGTTTTATCTTATTAAACTAATTAAATTAAGCTAACTATTTTATTAAACTAAATTACTAATCAATTTAATAGTTTTTTTTAAAAAAAAACGTGCCGGCATGTCTCGTTCCAGGCACGGCATGTGCCGTCAGGCTGAGCCTGGGCTCAGGATGTGCCGTGCCCGGCACAGCACGCCCGTGCCAAGCATGGTCCACTTTGTCAGGCTAGTTGCCAGCGGCCTCTCGTTAGAGTATAAGATTTTTTGAAATCTCTCTGAGATGCAATTTTAACCATCCATCAAATTTAGTACTTAATTTTTTTTTTTAGGTGTGTTTGTTTGTGAGGAAGTAAATAGAAATAGTAAAAGTAAGACTGTTTTTACTATTTTATTTGTTTGTTTGGCGAAAAAGTAATTTAGAAGTTACTCTCACGAGGATGACATGTGGAAGAGTTCTTAAACCTCGAGGAATAAGGAAAGAAAATTATTTTATCTTTCATAATTAATTATCAATTCTAGTCTAAGTAACAAATATAATAATAATATTACTTTATTAGATAATAAAATAATATTTTCCTTTATTTATAAAATTAAGCGCATAAATACGAGAATTCTATTCAAAATCACTCTTTCTAAAATTTTATTTTGAAAGTTACTTTTATTTTTCTTCTTTACTACACCTGCCTCTTAGAGGGTCTTAGCATAAGCAGAACAAGTAGCATTCAGGAAAAAAAATTTAATCACCAATATGATAAATGATAGAAATGAATTTTTTAGTTCAAAAGTTTATTGTAAATAATGGAAAATTAGGTAAGTATTAGTTTAAGAAAATCTTAATCACCTACTAGTTTGGTAAAAGATAAAGATGCATCTTGTGGGGAATTTCTTAAGGCGCACACCACCGGACTTAGTTAGCACACTTCGTTAGGATCCACATATTTACAAGTTTTCCATTTTTTATTTGGACAAATTTGCCTTATCTTCATCCTCAAAACTCTCTCTCAATTACCAAAAAAAAAAAAAAAACTCTCACCCAAAGGATTTGAATCCATAAACCCTAAAGGAAATTTCTGATTTCTTTCTAATTTTTTTTTTTAAAATTGCGACAGATTTTCCACAAGATTTTAAGATATTATTTGGTCCAAAAATCCAAGAAAAAATCATTTTTCAAGTTGGAGGATAGTCGGTGGGACGAGTTGCTTGCGTTTGGGATTAGCACCCATATATAGATATGCAGTCCAGATATCAGGACTTGCTAGAAATTAGGAGAAATATGCAAAACTCACTAGTCGAGATCTAAATTGAGACCAAACATTAATATGTCTGGAGTTTAGCTCTGAACGGATTATTGTTTGACCAATGATAGTGCGAAATCATAAACTTAGCAAGGTAAAGTGGAAAATTTTGGTATGCTCACTTAGAAAAATGCTCTTTTCGAAAATAGAGTGGACTCACTTAATAGAGTGTGCTCACTAAGTCAAGTGGTGTGGTTCGTTTAAAAATTCCCCATCCTGTAGTGTCCAATTTAATCATCCAAATTCCACAACTAGAATGATATTAGTGCCTGGCCTAAACTTCCAGAAGATCCGCTGTGAAACCAAAACACCAAACTTTGCTACTATAAATTAAGATGATGCCAGGTGAACGGTTGTTGGTCACGGACGCGAGGGCCGTTGGAGACCGATATACACACGCGACCTTCGATAGTTTTAGCTGGCGATTAAGGCAGAGGAGCAAGAGCATCTAGAAACTAGATATCGTAGATGGGGGTGTGTTTAGCAGAGCAATTCGATTGTGGCGACGAAATGGGAAGTTGTTTAGCGAGCTGTCCGCTCACAAGGTCGGTTTTTGAAATTTAAGTTGGTTCCAGCAAAAAGTTTTGTCAAGGTCAAAGAACGTGAATTTCGATGCAAAGTCAACGTACACGTATACAGCTGTTCAGAGAAATTAAATGCTAAGTCAATGAAAATTTAATTGAATGAAAAAAAAAAAAAAAAATCTAAAAATAGAACGGTTATTATGTGGCAAACGATGTGGTGACCTAACCGTCAACTAATTTTTAATCAATGCTATACAAAATTTTAAGCTAAAGATGGAAATTTTATTTAATAATAATTTTAAAATTTTGTATAAACCGGACTAAAAATTGATTCATGGATGCGCTAATTACCATCTCTGGTCACATGTACACGCTTGGCTTTTGTTCTGTAGGAGTAGTTCATATTTTGTATGAATTGGAATTTTTTAGGAAATGTATGAGTAAAAAAGACTAAGAACTTGAATTCTCAATGGAAAAAGTAAGACTCCTGAAAAAACAGATTAGTTTGTTTGTAATCTTTTCTGTCTTTTATATGTCTTAGAACCGACTATTGTACATTTTATAGAGGGTTAATTACACTCAGACTCCCTATCGTATGGAGTTGTAAAATTTATCACTTCTAAATTTTTAAATTCTCACTTAGACTCTCTGGACCGGGGAAAAATATTTTCGTCTGAACTTCCCTGTCAGTTTTTTTCTGCGGTCCAAGAGTTCTAAGTGAGAGTTTTAAACTTTAAGGATGATAAGTTATACATCCCTCATACTATAGGGTATCTGAATGTAATTAACATTTTTAAATATGAGATCCACCTTCGATCTAATTTATAAAAATAAGAAGAAGTCTTGTTAGGTAAGAAAAAAAAAAAAAAAAACTCCATAATTTAGCAATTCAGATGATAGCTTTCGAGAAAATATCTTCATGTGCAAAATTTTGATTCTCACTTTCTATTGTGTCCTTTTTCTATTTGTGCCCAATACATAGAAACTAGGCTAAAATAGAAAAGTTTTCATGAATTACCATCCGAAACATCTATAAATAATTTTATGTTATTTAAATCTTACAAACTTAAAATTTCATAGAAATCTCTAAATAACGTTAATGGTGAAACTCGAAGTTAAAATACATATGCTTTTGAACAATAACCAAAGTCCAATTCATTTCAACTTCTCACTCTTCTACTGATAAGCTTTTCCATCTCCATCCGCCACCAAATGCCTGATCTGTGATTTCCACTTCAACTTTTATTTCAATTAATACATTAATTGTTAGTTATTTATTTTATTTATTTATTAGGGTTAATTACAGTTAGACCCCCTGTAATATTGGGAGTGTATAAGTTAACACTCCTGAAATTTGAAACTCTAAAAAAAACTCTTGGACTTAATTATTTTCACACTCTTTTTTTCTTTTTTTACTAAAGTGCACTTTTGTCCCTCAAATTCCTATTCTACTCTCATCCCTCTTTTTAACCAGCACTTTCTCTCTCTCCCTTCTCTCCCTCTCTATCCCTCTCTCTCAGTCACTCACTCTCTTTCCCTCTCTCAGTCAGAGAGAAAGCGTGAGTGACTGAGAGAGGGATAGAGAGGGAGAGAGAGAGAGAGGAGAGAGAGAGAGGAAGTGTACTGCTTAAACGGAAGGATGAGAGTAGAATAAGAATTTGAGGGACAAATAGTGCACTTTAATAAAAAAGGAGAGTGAAAATAACTAAGTCTGGTAAAAATAACTGGGTCCCACCTGCTGGACCCTCCTGCGGGAGCGCTCCACCTACGGGTTGCTCCCGTAGTTTTTCTCGCTCTCGTACTTTGATTACGTGATCCGAATTTTTGGGATTAATTACGTAAATTTAACCGGATTCGAGGGACGAATTTGAGCTGGATTGGAAGCACTTCTCAATCTATAAAATTGGGAGCGGAGTTCAGAACAGGAGGAGATTCTTTTTAGAGGCAATTTTCCAAAGACTGGAGTCCAAAAAATCCAGAAGGAGAATTTTCAATTTTCATCCCGATCCAGATCAAATCATCAATGGAGTGCAGAATCAAGACTCCACCACTGCCAGAACCCACAAAAATAAAGGAGAATCGAAATCAATTGATTCTCATTCTTATAATCTCGAATTTATTTTGTAATTTTCTTTAATTGCTGTAATTCAAAATCAAATTGGCAATTTAAAAAAATATTCAATTTTTCAGGCATACAAAAAGTAGGTAAAAACTCATGGAAATTTACGTAACATAAAAAAGATCATGAGATTTTTAGAAAATTCGCAATGGTTAATAGAGTTTTCTCTATTTTAGCCTCGAAATTATTTAGGTAATAGAAAATATTATTACCCAAATTTAGTTTCCACAGAGAGTCGAACTCAGAATTTATCGTAAATAGGAGAAGGGCGATGCTATTTAAGCCAGGCTTATTGATAGGATCTTCTACTTGATTACAATAATTCTCTTGGTAGAAGTAAGAAGAGGGAATTGTTAAAATACAAAATAATTTCACTCAACCCTTACTATTATTTCGGAGTTTTGGTACACTAAAAGGAACTTTCAATATGGTATCAGAGCAACCCAGATTCAATTCTTGCACGGACGCACATTTAATTGCGGATTTTAAAAAAATTATACCGCTTTCTTTTTAAAAAATGAGCCAATTAGGAGGAGATGGAGATTTTTGTAGAAATAAAAATGTTTGGTACCTAGTTTTTTCTGCCATATTTGGATGTTCTTTTTAGATTATCGAATAATTATGCCGCCATTACGCACTGACCGCAGCATTGTCTTCTTTTTTTTCTTTTCCATTTTTAGCCCAAATTTTAATTCAAAAATTATTGATGTAATTATGTTTCTAGGAAACAATAATGTCCTAAACTGCTGAAAACGCCAAACTAGTTCATGCTCATTCTTGTGGCTGGGCACTACAACCGTTGGTGCCTCGCTCTCGGGTCCTATATTGCTACTTTAGCGGAACACACTGAGTGCGCACTACCTTTCCCTAAAAAGAAGAGAAAAAGGAATGTGATGTGCCTTTGGAAAGAAAGCAGAAAATAGATAAACGCCGGGTCAAATTTGGAACCTCTCCGCAAGGCGAAAAATCTCTTCAACCTAGTCCAAAGCATATCACCATCATTCATTAAATTAGTGGGTGGTTAAGATATTTCATAAACTAACACCTACTCTACCTCTATGATAGGGATGAGAAAGGACACGTCGTTAGGGCTGAGCATAAAACCGAAAAAACTGAACCGATCGGTTCGGTTTATTCGGTTTTCGGTTCGGTTCGGTTTAAAAATCGAAATTATTTACGGATTTCGGTGGCTTTAGCTCCAACCGAAACCGATCGAAAAAACCAAACTTTTAGAATTATAGCTTTTTTTTTTCTTTGAATTATTTTCAATGTGTTTTTCTTTTAATTTTTTAATGAAAAACATGTGATTATTATTTTAATAAGTAGAAAAAGAAAAAATAGAAAGAAAATTATTATTTTTCCTATAAAAAACATGCGTTTATCACATAATTAGTTTCAAACCCTAAAAACCGAAAACCGAACCGAACCAAACCGAACTGAAAATTCGGTTCGGTTTTCACTTTTTTTCAGTCAGTTCGGTTTCGGTTTTATAAGTTTGGTCTGGTTTTCAGTTAGGTTTTTTTCCAAAAAACCGAACTGAACCGACCGATGCTCACCCCTACACGTCATGTTTGACCTACCCAATTCAAAATGTTAAATTACAAAATGAAAATTTTATTTTTCTAACTCAAAATTATAAATATAGTAAATTAAAATTTGGCTAGAGAACTCACACATTCTTGTCCCTACTCTATCGTCTGAACTAAAATCAACTTTATACAAGAAAAAAGTTATCTCTGTCATTTATTAAATTAATGAATATTATACAAAAATGAAATTGCTGTAACCTAAACCCAATAGTCTGAACTAAAATCAACTTTATACAAGAAAAAAGTTATCTCTGTCATTTATTAAATTAATGAATATTATACAAAAATGAAATTGCTGTAACCTAAACCCAATATCCAACACTAGTCGCCTTTATATAATTATTATGAGAAAACGGAAAATTCACCAACAGTAAAGGAAGTTCCTTCACCTGTTGCTTAGGTGACCCAATAAAATTATTATACGTGTCATTATTGAAGATAACAAATAAAGAAATTCTATTAACCGCTCTTTTATCTAAGCTATCTAAGCTGTGATAAAAATAACTCTCTTCCCCTCTTTTTCAATCAGTGAATTTTCCGTTTAAGCAATTATTATATGTTTTGTATATATTGGATATATTAAACAATAGGGATATTTATAGATGTGTCCCTTAATAATTATAAATTATAGTTTAGTCTCCCACATCTTTAAATTTAGCTTTAGTCCCTCAAATCCTTCAGGTTACTACAATTTAGTTCCCAACTTATATTTTAGTCCGATTTTTCCTTTTTACCCCTGATTTCCTTCGCTTAATTTTCCTTCCTTCTTCCCCCTCTCTTCTTAGTTCTTATTGGGTTCCCTTCTTGTTCTTCTCTTCTCTCTTTTTCTATTCATTTATTAGGTTCTCCCTCTATTGAAACAAAATATATTATTCTTCACTAAATGTATTAAACCTACAAATGAATTTATTCAATATGGAGAGGGAGAACCCAATAAATGAATTTATATTGAAACTTAAACATTTAATACATTTTGTAGAGAATAATACATTTGGTACCAATATAGAGAGGGAGAACCCAACAAATGAATAGAGAGAGAAGAGAAGAATAAGGGGGAACCCAATAAGAACTAAGAAGAGAGGGAAAAAAGGAATGAAGAATTAAGTAAAGAAAATCAGGGGTAAAACGGAAAAATCGGGCAAAAATATAAACCGGGGACTAAATTGTAATAACTTAAAGGATTTAGAGGACTAAATCCTAAATATGAAGATGTGGGGGACTAAATTATAATTTATAAAGATGTAAGGGATTAATCTGTAAATATCCCTAAACAATACCGAATTTGAGCGCATGATAAGGGGCTACAGAAACACGAGAACATAGAACAATAATTAAGCACATCAGGTGCTACTTCGATCGGAGCACATGATTAGTACTTGTGCGGCTCAAATTGGCTCCAGGTCTTTTCTCATATTTGTTCTCATTCTCTCTCTCTCTCTCTCTCTCTCTCTCTCTCTCTCTCGTGGTACTCTTCAAAGATGATACGCTGCCATTATTGTGTCTGCAGGATAATTTGGTTACTCAACTGATTGCAAAATGACAACACACGCAACTGCTAAATTGGGGATCACAACAAGTACTAGCTAGCATGTAAACACCGGACGTCTTGTTCTTTGTCTCTGAGCGCCTTAGTTCTGATCCAGTTTGGTTGGTTTCTCACTCTTGGGGTCCCTCGGCCAGCCTAAATCCCTAATGCTGGTGCCTTAGACACCAACGACGGCCAAACTATGGTTTCCGGGGCAACGAAGTTGTCGACGGGCAAAATGGATGCATCGTGACGATAACGATAAATGCAGGACCATGCAAATTGCATACCAGCAATCCAGAGAGCGTGAAGATCATCAATCGTCTAAGGGCCATGACCTGCGATATTCAATTTTTCCCTTTTTTTTAACCATTGCAATGGTTTTCCTGTGCATTCCATTAAAGAGTAATATATAATAGAACTTAGTACATAACCCGTTGGCTTGATATCCCTTACACACACACAAAAACCCCACAAAATACAAAAGAAGGCTTAACAGCCTGTCATATGTCATGATCAGCCAACATAGTCAAAATCTTCCTCCTCCGGAATAAATTGACCTATGAACATGCCTATTCTCATTCCTATATATGAAGTATATTTTACTCGTTATATGCTTTGTATCTTGTACATTACAATGGTTGCTATAGGAGAGATGTAACCATCACGTGCAACTACGTTCCCGAAAATGCTTTCAGAGCATTACTATTTCTTCAGTTATCGAAAAAAGTTTAATTGCAATATTTGAGTTTTCGTGCTCAAATCATTTTCATTATAGAATATTATATATATACATCTAGTACATAATAATATTCCCCTAATCAGACATAAAATATTCTGCCTAAATCCTTGATTAAGACAAGATTTTCTTCTCCAAATAAGTAGGTTCTTTTGTCTATTTGTATTATTTTGACACTTGGCAAATAATAATGTGGGAAGGCAGCACAATTATGACCGTTGTTGCCTCGCTCATGGGGCCTAGGGCATGCACGCTCTTAGATTCTATATTGATATCGCAGTTGGTACCATAACATTTTGTTCTCCAAAATGAAAAAAAAAAAAAAAAAAAAAAGGGTAAGAAAGAAAGGGACAAGCCCATACTTTTTGGGGAGTTTCCAAAGGAGCACACCATTTTTTCTAGTGAGCCCACTTTATAACTGTCCGGATTTTGAGTCCGGACAAAAAAAAACACTGAAAAATAGACTCACTAGGCAAATTGGTGTGCTCCTTTGGAAACTCCCTACCTTTTGCTGTCTCTATTTTCTATTCGGATTCGGGTGCAGGCCTTCTCTTATACTTTCTATGAGTTGGACCGTTGAACATGAGATTAATTATTGAAATACAATGATGATGAATATCGAATATTGTCTTATGATTGCAAAATTCAAAGTCGTAATCTACACCAATTGATTGGGAAGCAATGATACGAAGTGTGGGGTGTGCCCACTCAGGTGACTTGAAACTAAGATCGTTCATGTCACACTCCTCCTGGTTCCTCTTTAACTTTTTTTGTAATATCTTCTTCTTCATCATCATCTTTATGCAAATAAAGTATTATAACATCATCAAGATTACAATCAATATTCTTTTGATCCGCTAATGTCTAGCCACCAAGATCTATGCTACCTCGCGCAATGTCTCATGAATGGTACCTTTTGTTAGAACGTGGAATATTATATTATGGACGTTGTTGTCACATTCTTCGATCCTCTCACCCTCATATAGTATGTAGTTAGATACAATGTATATGTCACTAGATTTATAATAACATTGTTATTTTTTTTTTTTCTCCTCGAGACAGATGAAATAGTGTCTCTTTTCCATTTCAAATAAATCTGAACATAGCATCAACTAATCATATACTAATTTATAATAGAAAGAGCGACAATTGGAATCTGAACATAGCATCCGTTGGATCATTATCCAACATTGATCCTGAAATAATCATATATTGTAAACTGTCTAATATGGTTGGACCCAATTAAAAGTGATCTAATTAAGTTGGGGTTTAATATATCTAATAGGGTGTGGACCTTTTATGTATAGAAACATAATGGGTAATTTCTGATTTTATAATGGACTAAATTAGAAATACCAATAGACAGATTTGTCTATAAAAAAACGGTTATGGTCCCCAGATCACAAGCGATTTTGATTCTTTTTTGTTTCCCATCGATAGAAAGAAACTAGAGAGAAAAGTTAAAAGGGTTTTTATAGGAAAACGTGTAGATCTGGAAAGTCAATCGCACGGCTCTACAACGTGATCATTTGATATGGATTTAGGCACGCTTTCGCATATTTTATATATAATTTCTTAGTGATTTGACATAAAAATTTATT
Source organism: Dracaena cambodiana (assembly GCA_036321105.1). Lineage (NCBI taxonomy): Eukaryota > Viridiplantae > Streptophyta > Magnoliopsida > Asparagales > Asparagaceae > Dracaena > Dracaena cambodiana. The sequence goes on along the minus strand of JAYEPQ010000008.1, from coordinate 40,954,017 downwards.
ATGTAATTTTCGTATGGTATCTATCAGCATCAACTAATCATATATCAATTTATAATGGAAAGAGCGACAGCTAAAATTATCCCGATGATAGTATCGATCGATTTCTTTTTAACAGGAAAAATGCTGTGTTTAATTCTTTATATTGTTATTTGGAATTTTCAACTGAGATAAATAATTAAGTGTGCATCTATATCGAGATAAAAGAAAGAATGTATTCTAAGGAATAAAAAGGAAAAATAAAGTATAGCACGCATATACTATACATATTGGGATAAATTAAGCAAATATGGCTATATGGATTAGAGATGGTAATAAATATATTATGAGTCAATTTTTGGTCCTCTTATACAAATTTTTTGAATTAAAAAAAAAACTTTTATTTTTCTAATTCAAAATTTTATAAATAGTAAACGTATTCATTATTATCTTATTCATTATCATCTTACCAGTCACCTGAATTAATTTTACTGATAATAATAGCCTAAGTAGCTGTCATTATTATTCAATGGACTGTTTTTATCTAATTAAATTATTGTTTCTATAAACAAATTGTAATGTTAATAATAATGAGGTTGATTGAAAATGCCAATTAACTTAACAATCATATCGCTCACCAACGCTAAATGCTGGGCCCGTAAGAAGTAACGAGTTCTCCTTTTTTTCCCCACCATTTTTTTTCTCTTTTTAATTCTTGATTGTGGTATGTTGGGTTATCATTGAGGTCTACTCTTTGGTCCTACAGGCAACAAAGTATCTTTTCGCAGTCCTGTGAATGATTAGGGGTGAACAGGAACGTCGGATCTGACAGCTTCGCCCAACTCCGACTGAAATTGATCGGAGTTCGGTTAGAAATTTTTTTTAACGACAGTCGAAGTTTTCTATTCTCGAATCCGATCGGAGAATTTCGATTTCCGATCGATAAACTAACTGAATGTCTAAAAATGAACTCTACGGTCGACTCCGATGACTTCGGTTGGAAAATTTTTCTAACAACGATTGGAATCTTCTATCCTCGAATTCGATCAGAAAACTCCGATCTCCGATCATCCATCGACTGAACATCCCTTTAAATTATTTAGCATCTAGCTATCCCCCATGTGTAGAATGGAATTTTCTAAAATAAACGACGCTATGTTCAGCACCATGATGGAAAGCTATGACGTGATGCTAGCGGTAGCATCGAGTCACCGAGTTACAGTCTTATTAAAAATATTAAAACAATTTCATTTAAAGAAAGGATATTATTCTCTATGATCACAAATTGCCACAAATTGGGTATCTGAATCAAATTCAGAAATTTCTAAATAAGCACACCGCTGGTATCAGTGACTCCTAAAGTTGTAACAAATTAAAAGTTTGTCACCTTATCTTTTGTCTCGGTTAGGGATTATTCTCCATAAAACTGTTCGGAGACTAATCCTGAAACGATTTGAAAACTGTTCAGAGACTAAGGGTGAGCAGATTTTCAAATTAACTGAAAAAAACCATTCAACCGACCCGATCCGAACCGACCGGTTCGGTTAATTCAGTTACCGGGTCGGGTCGGTTACAAAACCGAACTTCAATTCGGCCTTCGGGTCGAATTTCGATGGTGTAATCGCCAACCGAAACCGACCGAAAAAACCGAACAGTAACTCTAACTGACCCGATACCCCGTAATTCAATCCGATCCATAACCCGAATCCTTTAGTTAACCCAGAAAGCCCAAATTTTTTTTTTAATTCAAGTGAGTTTTTGGGCCGCAACCCAGAAAACCGACCGAAACCGAACAGAACCGAACTTTCGGTTCGGGTTTCGCTTATTTGTGAAGTTCGGTCGATTCAGTTACGACTTTGTTAGTTCGGTTCAGTTTTCGATGGAGTATTTTCTATCCAAAATCGAATCGAAACGACTGATACTCACCTCTAACCTAGACTAATTTCTAACTCAGATGGGTGTGCTCACTTGGACCAACGGGCACAGTCATTTAGAAATTCCCATCAAATCCAGTTTTATCCTTGTACTAGAAGTGTCCAAATCCATCCTAGCATGAAATAGTGTACAATTTTGTCCTAGAAGAAAAGTAGCCAAACTCTCTTGGCATGTGAATAGCATAAGAAGATAAAAAACATGACCTCTTGGCTAATGTTTGAATAATCTTAGACTCTTGTTTATTTTTATTTGCTCAAGCAAGTTTCTTTTCCACGTAAGGAGTCTGGCTACCATCCTCACCATCTACGATCGAGTGTGCAGATTGTTAACGAGACACGAAAGCTAGTCTTATAGCTACGGAAAGAATCCAATTTTAAATAGATAGGAGCAAGTCTTTTCTTCTCCTCTCTTTAGTATTCATCTCTTTCTTTTTCTCTTCCTTGAGATTTTCAAGAACAATCGTAAACAAATTTCTAAAATAGAAATGACAAATTTTTCCAACAAAAACCATCTAACTAAGCACAAGAGGGAACACACGAGCGGAGTGCAAGCAGTAGACAATGGAATATTTTTCTCCGTAGGCATGATGAAAGATAATGAATTTCTACATAAAGAAGTATTTTCTGCATGAAAAAAGATAACAAATAAAACTAGGCACAGCCAAGACCATTCTTTTAAAATGAAGCGCAGCCAAAACTTCAACATATATAAGAGTTACACTAACAAAATCTTATATCTTGCCAACTGAGGTACATGTTAAGAACTTCTTTCACATTATTATTGTTCTCCGTAAAAATTTTGTTTTCTTCTATTGATTACAACGATTACAACGAAAGAGGAATAATAAAAAAAATAAACGAGAGGATTTATATATTATCGCTCTCTTTTACAATAAAAATGTGTTCTAGTGTAGCGATGGGATCTAACTAGTAGAAACTGTTGACGATCCGACGTGAAAATCTCTCTTTGAAGAAGATAATGCCCGGCCCTAGCTCTTTCTCTGCTGATCTCAATGAATTCAAGACTCTCGTACGTAATTTGAATTCCACCAAGGCTTCAAGAATTTCTCGCGTAATTTGAATTGCCAAAGACCTCTAAAGTCTTCTCAAAAAGGCTATTTATAAACTTTAGTTGGTTATGAGAGGAATAGAAGGTCTTTATATTTACCAAGAATTCTAATCAAATATTTGATTTTGATTTAAATCTCTTGAATTTGAATTCTAATTGGACTTAATTCGAGTATTAGATAATTCCAAATCTCAATCACAATCAATTAAGGATTCTGAGATCTGCCCACGAATAGTTAAATACTCTGGACGCAGAACTAAAGTTTTAGCTTCGCGTTTTACTCTAATACGGAGATAAGTTCTGACTAATTGCGAAGCTATGGATTTAGGTCTGCGCTCTGCAAAGTTATTTATTATCTTTTTCTTTATTTTGAAATTTTTACCTGCCAATTGAAGTCCATGTCACGTAACAGGGTTTAAGAACTTCTTTAGACACATGTGAATTAGTGCAGAATAGCAAATCACAAACATGAAGGAGAACAAAAGCCAAAGAGACTAAATTAAAAGGTGATAAGTGGGAGTTTCTAAAGGGGCACACCATTTTTCTTAGTGAGCCCACTTTGCAGGTATTTTATGTTCGCTGGACATTTATTAAGTGGGCTCACTAGGAAAAATGTTGTGCCCCTTTAGAAACTCCCGTGGTAAGTCAATGCTCAAATGTTAGTGACAATAACAAAATCATCACGAATACAAATATTGTTGAAATTAATTCCTGTCACTGTGTAAAAACTCTAAAATTACGGTGAGCGTTAAGAAAAAAATATTTTGTACTTTAACATGCCCCTTTAACATGTCTCTGAGCGTTCATTTTTTAAAAATCCGCAATTAAATGCGTGTTTTATTCATTCTTTTTTAAAATCTGCAATTAAATATGTGTCTGACAGGATGTGAATGATATCATATGAAAATTTCTGTCACTATATCAAAACTCTGAAATTGTGTTGATAGTTGAAGGAAATTAATTTGTATTTTAACAAATACGAATTTAGATACTTCTACATTTCTTATCAACTCCTTTGTCTAAAGATGACTACTATTATCTCTAGCTTACACAACCAACAGACACGCAGTGATGATGCCCAATTATAGAAGTCTCAAGAGAAACTCTACATGCACACATGCACAATGGGTTGGAATACTAGTTGGCTAGCAGTAAGACCAATCAAAATAGGGTTTGGACTGTTCGTAGATTTTTCTCCTCTTTCATTGATTTTTCTTTTAAATCTTTTGTGGATTGGGCTGTCCAATGTCTTTACCATGGTCAGCAACTCTTTTCCAATTTTTAACGAAGAAACCAACACAATAAGCATTTCTAATTTGACTTCTTGTTTTGTTTTTTCGCCCAAATATAGAGAGAGAAATGGAAAAGAGTTCACTCATACCCAATTGCTAATAGCTCATATAAATTATCTGAACTGCAGTTCATTTCCACTATCTCCAATAATATTTTTTTAAAAATTTCTTTAGGATTATGATCTCGATCTAAGAGTTTACTTATACCAAATTTATTAGGTTTTAATTTTGATTTGGTCATCCATCAAGTTAATACAAAATTAACGATTTTTATTAAATAAATTATTTTATATGCTCTTGATGAAAAGCTAAGTGATCTCTAAAATTTATAAAATTTAATCGGAAAGAAATTAAGTATGTAGAGATAGTAATTGTAAAAAAAAAATTGAAGAAAAATTATTGAATCATTATACTTTTGCCGCTAACTCACGTAATTTTTCCTGAGCTGACGGTTTAGATACAGTAATCTCATATATATATATATATATATATATATATATATATATATATATATATATATATATATATATATATATATAAAGAGAGAGAGAGTAAACTGGAAATTCACCGGCAGTGAAGGGAGTTCCTTCACCGCCGCTTAGATGACCCAATACAATTATTATATGTAGCGTCACTCAAAGGATGATTAAGCGAGTTTTTTATTTATTATCTTAAATAACACCACGTGTAATAATTATATTGGGCTATCTAAGCTGCGATAAAGGAACTCTCTTCACTGTCCATGAATTTCCCGTTTATATATATATATATATATATATATATATATATATATATATATATATATATATATATATATATATATATAAAACAGGAAAATGGCCAGAGCAGAAAAAGCACAAAGAACTAGGAGAATCATAGTGCCCAGTTAGATAATAGTCTGATCACTTTTGTGGCTTCATTTGTCCATGCCTAACTAAAGTTTAATCTCTCAGGTTTGAAATTAAAGTGGGCTTCCTATGGCTCTGTTGAAAATACCCCACTGGATCAACTACTTGATAGCCTGGCACCAACATCTGGAGCTGAACTTTTTTTTTTTTTTTTTTTTTTTGAGTTGCAAACGGTGAGCATTAGACACTCTTCGCATTTCATTAATAGCCATAATAAAACTCACTACATATATAGTGGTTTTAGGATGAACCGCCAACCATAGCTTCAGTTACAAAATACAAGCAAAAACCAGGCATAACCCTCAAAAAGCATAGCGGTGCTATAAATTCTAGATTACATCCACAGAAACTAAAGGTGAGTTCTTTACGGTGTTAGCTGGAGTGTCTCCCTAACCCTCAATACCGTCCTCAGACTCGCCCGTCGCCGCCTTGTGATGAGCTGAACCAGTTCATGGAGCTCTAGAAGCATTTCTCTAAATCACTTTGGATCAGCGGGGCATTGGATCAACCAAATTAAACAAATGATAAGTTAAGATAATATTGTTTACTGGGAATTAAATTGAGTTTGTATGTTGGACAATAAAACCAGTTCTTCTTTTTTCAATAATTTAGAATACAATATGCTTCAAAAAAATAATTTACAAAACAATCAGCATGCATTTTCTAATAAAATAGTTTACAATTGTGTAGCTCACATGTAATACATATTGGGCTCATGTATGAGCCTCATATGAATATAAGAGTATAGCTAGTAGAATAATGACAATTTGACATGATGAGTTGTCAAACTTTTAGAGTTGGAATCTTAATTCTTGCGCCAAACTTAATTCTTGCACTATTTAATGTCATAAAATCTCAAATCCATACATTTTTAAGTCTGGTGCAAGAATTAAGGGTATGATTCGAAGATGATGCTGGATTTGGACACAGAGTGAAGTCATCGAAAATTATGGTAAAATCATGAATTTGAACATGAATTTAAATTTTTTAAATTTAAAAGAAGGAGAAAGAATCATAGTTTTCAAAATAGTACTTAAGAAAAAAACCGATCATTCTCATCAAATTCATTATTTCTCGGTTTATCCTCTTTTCCATGGAAGATAAGAGAATGTTATTCTAATCACTAAAATCTTATCTATTTTCCATGAAACTAGCATTAAAAAAAACAGAGAGAGGGGTATTTACAGGCTTGTCCCTTGAATCTTTATAAATTATAATTTAGCACCCCACATCTTCATATTTAGGATTTAGTCTCCTAAATCCTCTAAGTTACTACAATTTAGTCTCTCCGTTAGTTTTTCCGTCCAAATAAATAAACGGCAGAATTTAATTTTTACTTTTTTTCAATAATGAAATGACTTAAATACCCCTATGAAGAAAAATGAGAAATGAATAGAGAGATAGAAGAGAAGAAGAATGGGAGAGTCAATGAACCCAATAAAGAAAAGAAGAAGAGAAGAGGAAGAGAGAAGGAGAAGAAAGGAGTAAGAATGAAGAAAAAGAGAAGAGAGGAGGAAGAGGTAAGGAGAATAGAGGAAGAAGAGGGAAAAAGGAATTAAGAAGAAATAAAATGGAAAAATCAGGTTAAAAAATAAACTGGACGGAAGTTAGGGAGGATGCTAAATTGTAGTAACTTAGAGGAATTGATGACTAAATTCTAAATATGAAGATGTAAGGGGCTAAATTATAATTTATAAAGATTTAAGGAACAATTCCATAAATACCCTTAAAATATTATAGCATTGGCATTGTGGTATTTCTAAACGAGCACACTTTTGGTTTTAGAGAGCACTCTTTTATGTGTTGGAGTTGGTCTCTCAACGGTCTCCAAACTATTTCTAGAATAGTTTTCAAACGGTGGCAAAGGCAGAAAACAAGTTCACGAGCTGAGTAACAAACTTGTAATTTCTTACTATTTGAGGAAGTGTGCTCACTGAGCCGAGTGGGGTACTCGCTTAGAAATTCCCTGAGCATTGCTGTGTCTGTGTAGGCCCGACAGCGACACACCGGGAAGCACGCACGCACCCAAGGTCCAGTCTCTGCATCGAACTTCGATCTGCAGAGGCTTTTAAACTTTTGTCTGCTTCCTCCCCATTTTTCATTCTGTGGGCCCTCAACTTTGCCTTTCTCGCGAACCAAAACAACACTGCTAGCTTATTGCTATTACCCCTTTTCTGGATGCTATATTTTAAAATAAAATCCAAATATATATATTTACAGTATAAATACTCATAAGTTTTATTAATTCCCATAAAATATGCTGTAGCTCTTTCCCAGCGAAAATCCAAAGCTCGTAAGACAATGAATCAGTAGAATGATTCCTAAATAACTAAATATATATACAACCTGTATTTAGAATGTTATAATTGAAAGTGATGATCAGAATAACATAAACCAAATACTTTAATTTTTTTTTTTTTATTGTATCGAATATCTTATGAAGCTTGATGAATCCATTTCGTTTCTGGCCAAGGATTGTGTTTGCTTGACGCTGGCAGCCCCCTCATTCTCAGCACCAACATTAGCTGATGGGAATGAATTTCTCCATCTTTCGACAACCATTTGAATATAAACACACTTATCTTTTTTGTTTTGGTTATAGTCAAGTCGCTCGTCATGCATTTGCTCAATGGCCCAATCATCCCCTGGGCCAAAAATTGGGAGCGAGTCCACTGGTGTTCGGTTTTGTGGAACCTGAAGTACTGTACACCGAACTCCAACTCGTGGATCCAACTTCGCAGTAAGTTGGCGGAGTGGTGGGACAACTATATATATTCTCATCATGTACTTGTAAAATTCTATTATTAAATAGTGAAGAAATCTCCTGACGACCATAAAAGTAGTCTAATTTGGGATGAACTATATAAATTTTTTTGTTCTTGTGATTTGTTGTTCTTTATTTTTTTATGATTGTTACTCAAATATGTTATGGTCGCTACAATGGGAGCTAGTCATACTACAATCAACACTTTACAAACCATCCCCCATTCATATGCTTTTGCCAAGCAGGACCATAATAAAATTTAAGCCACACTAGCAAACAGTTTTATAGTCAATTTTGATGATGATTCCTTCTTCACGATATCCAAATGAAAAGGTAAAGTATCGATAATCGTAGAAGACACGAATAAAGTAATCCAATAAATCTAAGTTATTCTCTAGCTGATAGGACAAATTTTTCGATGATGATGAGCTTAATAACGCTATAATCGAAAAATGTGGTTAAAGAAAACGTTCTCATCCAGGCTTTCATGGAGAAGGACTATAAAACACCAAAAGAAATCAAATAATATTTAATAGGCTTTCTGTAGTTTTTTTTTTTTTTTTACTTGCAAAAAAAATAAAAAAAATAATAAGATTCCAAAAAAAACAACAATAACAAAGTTAAGAATATTTGCAAAATATATTATGCAAATACAAAATTAAGAAGGCAAGAGGACAAATAACTGTATCTAAAGGGTGTAATGTGCAAAAATCTGTTTGTTTTGAAATTTTTATTTCCCCTTCGTTCCGTCTCATCACTCCCACTTCCATACCGCCACCATTGCCCTCTCTCTCTTCTCTCTCCGAAAACCCCCAAACCAAAGTCTAGGGTTAGGGTTTCTGAAAATGGAAGGAGGAGGAGGAGGAGAGTGGCGACAGGAAGCGATCGCCCTCCTCGTGATCGTCGTCCTTGCCGCCCTCGCCATCGCCTCCCTCCTCTTCGCCTTCAGCTACTACTGCTACATCCGCTCCAAAGTCTCCAAGCGCCGCAAATCCCTCAACTCCAAAGGCCAACCCCCAAAAAACCAAGACCTCGAGCTGGGGCCCCAGCAACCACCACCAGCTCCGCCCACTAATAGCGGGAAAATGGAAGCAGCAGCGACGGCGGCGACCAGCGAGAAGGGGATCCAAGTTTTCAGCTACAATCAGCTGCACTCGGCCACGGGGGGCTTTGGCAAAGGCAATGTCGTCGGCCACGGGAGCTTTGGTTCGGTCTACAAAGGGGTTTTGGGCGACGGGAGGAAGGTTGCCGTGAAGCTGATGGATCGGGCGGGAAAGCAGGGGGAAGAGGAGTTTGACATGGAGGTTTTGGGTTATTAATTTCTTATTCTTGATTGGTTGCTGTTTTGTTGGCGAAAGTTGGTATCTTTTTTTAGTTTGGGTTTTGGATTTTTGATGCAGGTGGAGCTGTTGACGAGGCTGCGGTCGCCCTACCTTCTTGGGTTGGTTGGGTATTGCTCGGATGGGTGCCATAGGATGCTGGTTTACGACTATATGCCGAATGGTGGGCTGCAGGAGCATTTGTATCCTACCAGCGGTATGCAAGATTTCGCATCCTTGTGGCCTTTTAGTTTCTCCAACTACATTTTCGATTGGGAATTTTGCTCAAATTGTATACTTAACCGCAGTTTAAGAATAATTAGTTATATTAACTGAATGAGTAATGTGTGCAGTATAAGTTACTTGCAATGAAACTCTAATTAGATGAGAACCTCGCCTGAAACTCAAGCTAATTCGGTATTTGGATGAGTCAACAACGGTTACCAAGCAACTTTAATGCCTTGTAGCTGGATATACCATGTAACTTCCATTTTTGAGAGTTTAAGCTTTGAGTATAGATGAAGGGCTGATGTGCGTTTCTTATGAATTACAACAATTTGATGATAGCAAACACGATTTTTCAGACGTCATTCACTAGGTTATGGGACTATTTATACCCATCTCATAACCCTAAAACATATAGGAGAAATCTACACAATTATTCAATTTAGCATGCAGAGATCTTGGGGAAAAAGATCAGCATAACGGGCCAAGAAAACTGTGGCATCTTACTTTGAACCCTGCTATACTTTCATGATGTAATTGCTTTATGTGCATTTACATGTGGTTTGTGCTCCTGCCATTATATGTGTTATGAATGCGAAGCATCATCATCTTCTTGTTGGACATTTCGATCAAAAGAAGAGGCAGCTAATTGTTGGGAATATCTTCATCGTCATCTATATATGTATAATATGCTGGCAGATATAGATTTCCTCTATAGTTGCATGTATACTCTGTAAGGTAGGTTATACTCCTAGCTTTGTTGGAGTCATCCATAACGAAACTACTTGACATCAATTCCTCGCCTTATCAGTTATATTTTTTATGAAATATCAAATTTTGAATGGGAAAGTATAATTAAAACTGAGAGCTCCATATATATTGCGGAAATTTTCATTTTCAAGTATCTCAACATTTCTTGGTGCGACTAATTGGAGTTGCAAACAACAGTGTATTTTGCCTGAAGCAAAAGAACTGATCTTTTACGGAATAAGATCAATGTTGTGTAGTATTGCTATGCAGTACAAATTTCTGGTTCTATATTTGATAATAGATCATGTAAGCCCAACTGATAGCAAAAGCTTTCTATAAGGATTTTGTTAAGGTACCAGAAAGATTCAGATAAAGCTTTCTTGACTACCTTTAAAATGCTAAATACTTATCTCCAAAAAAAAAAAAAAAATGTTATCAATACACAAATGTGAAAGGTAAGTCCCATATGGTCTGCTTCCATTTCTCTTTGGAGTATCTTGTATTTTCATCAACTTTAGTTGAATCATTAAAGAACACATGAAACGTGCGTGTTATGTAAATGTCCTGAACTATTTAGAACTTCAGGTTCCCAAGGTGGTGTTTCAAAATTGAGCTGGGAGATGAGGATGAAAATAGCTCTAGAAGCTGCAAAAGGCCTGGAGTACTTGCATGAGCAAGTCAGTCCCCCAGTGATTCATAGAGATTTCAAGAGCAGCAACATCCTTTTGGATAGAAATTTCCATGCCAAGGTTTCTGATTTTGGTTTAGCCAAGCTTGGGTCTGACAAAGCTGGAGGTCATGTTTCTACTCGTGTTTTAGGCACCCAAGGATATGTCGCCCCAGAGTAAATACCAAATCCCTTTCTTTTGGCAATAAATCTTGTCTGATATGATAGTAATTTATTGATCATCGATCTTGTATTCTTCAGCCTACACTCTGATTCACAAAAAAGCAAACGACATATAAAATCCTTTTTTGATTGTTCTGTTTTAAGTTTTTTTTACTTTCATACACGCAGATATGCTATGACTGGACATTTAACAACCAAATCAGATGTGTATAGCTATGGAGTTGTGCTGTTGGAACTGCTTACGGGAAGAGTTCCAGTTGACATGAAGAGGCCTGCAGGAGAAGGTGTTCTTGTATCGTGGGTGGGTATTCTTTTTTTTCTCATGAATGTTAATTATCATCTCTATAAAAAATTTTGTTTTACCTTACGTTCTTAGGGTAAGACAAAAAACTGAAAATATCTCAGTCAGCGTAATGCAGAGTCCCTATTAGATAATTGAGATGACGATCAGAATGTTTTTCTTCTCAATGACTCATCACTCTAGGTCTTTTGAATGTCAAATTTTTTTCTTTGGACGTAAACCTGTGCTTAGAACGATGGAAGCAATAATAATCAGAAAACTATAAACAGGATGTATTTCTTTTTCAGTTTCCCTATCTTCAACATGTGACAAGTTCCAGAGGCATGGAGCTTATTCTATATCACTCTCGTGTTTCCTATATCTTTTGAAGCAAAAATATCACTAGAACTTGTTTCCTTCACTTTGTCTTGACATTTAAATTGTTTTGTCTTTATTTTTGGCGTAAAAGCTTAAGAATTATACCCATTTTTTCCTCTTTATTTTTGTATTTGTCATCCCATTTTGTTAATTGTGTGTAGCTTTACGAACAAGAAGTCTCCATATATTTTTTTGCCTGTATATGCTGATATATGCCATTCCTCTTTGATTATGGAAGGCTCTGCCTTGGCTTACCGATAGGGAAAAGGTTGTACAGATCATGGATCCAGCATTGGAAGGCCAGTATTCATTGAAGGATGCTGTTCAGGTGGCTGCCATCGCAACCATGTGTGTTCAACCGGAGGCTGATTACAGGCCTCTGATGGCAGACGTCGTGCAGTCGCTGGTACCTCTTGTGAAGCACAAGTCTACAGCAAAGGTGGGCAGCTGCTCCAGCTTTCATATGCCTCCCAAGTCTCCGACAACCCCAAATTATGGTAAAGCTGGTAAAGCCACTTCTTGAGTGTCTTGCGTTGCAACAGCTCGAGCAATAACTTATCTTTATGTTTGATTTATAAGACGACTTATGGGACTGACTTCTAAGTTCCCCTGCCAAAGATAAAAGTTATCGGATTGGATTCGTTGTGCTGGGGCTTCAGTGAGAATGAACTCAGTTCTGTAATATATTAGTTTTGCGCTAATGTAATGAGGGGATACAGTCTGAGGAATGTTTTTATTTTTCTAACCGCGTTGCTTTGGTATTTAATTTTGAATTTTTATCAGCTGTCGATGAAGTGAGTAGAAATGGAATGTGAGGGATAAAATTGACCAGCTTGCTGAAGATGTTGGCTATTAGTCGTAAGGTTGACGCAGCCCTGCAGCTCATGGTCATACGGAATTAATTGGTTTAGTTCACACAGAAATTGTCCATGGTTGTTGCAAAGTCTCCCAAAAACTGTCTCATATATTGTTAAGAATTTGCTCTGGCGTACCAAATTGTGTCAGATGGATTACCCTCTGGTGAAATCTTGGATTTATCTAGTTTGTACATGAGAGCTGCAAGTTTCTATAACCGAGTTTTAACCAGAGAGACCAATAAATGTAAATGGGATATTTTTAGGTGGGGATTTTTTTTTTTTCTTCTCATTTTCAACTCTTTTAGAAAATTTTTGAAAATATTTAAGATTGTCACTTTTGTTGATTAGAAATGTCGATCATGTGAATCTTGAATAATAATGGACCACAACTAACTTCTTAAGACCTGAACTTTGTATATTAATTGATCCAAATAAATATAAATAAAACATATACAGAAGTTTAGTCGGAACCGTATAGGCAAAAGGAATGGCCATTCCCTCCCTCTCTTTCCCTTTCTCTCTCCCACTAAAATTAAGCTCCGGTCGTCTCTTTCGAAATCCGACTGCATCCAATCCAGAATGTTGGCTGGAGGTCGATTCTAGCGAGCAAGATAGTTGAAGTTTTGCCTCCTCTTGGTTGGATTTAGTTGGAATCCTCTAATATCCACCAACTCTGACCAATTGTACACCTACAATGTAAACATAAAAACATAAAAGAATCAAGATGTGACATGAGCATCCATATAGGTACACTCTTGGTAGAAGTATTGTCTTTCAATAGTAAAATCTGCTTGACAATATTTATTCTTTATTTCATGCAACATAAACTTGGTAAGTAATCCATTAAACCACAGTCTGCACGTAATAGAAACAACACTATACACAAGTGCATGCAATGTCATATTATTTCCTTCTACAAAATAAGATTTAAGGCTCTTTTCTTTATTAAGCATGAGTACTAACATAAACTTGGTAAGTAATCCATTAAACCACATAGTCTGCATGTAACAGAAACAACGCTATACACAAGTGCATGCAACGTCATATTATTTCCTTCTACAAAATAAGATTTAAGGCTCGTTTCTTTATTAAGCATGAGTACCTAGAGGGTGAGCATCGCGGTTCGGTTTTAGATGAAAAACCCTATCGAAAATCATAGAACCGAAACCAGCCAAACCCAAAAAAATCGAAATCGAATTTTTGGTTTAGTCGGTTTTTCAATTATTTGGGTTTGAAACTAAATATGTGATAAATGCGTATATTTTATAGGAAAGATAACAATTTTTTTTTATTTATTTATTTTTCTACCTATTAAAATAACAATTACATGTTTTTAATCAAAGATTTTAAAGAAAAACACATTGAAAATAAATCATAGAAAAAAAATAAATTTCAATTGAAAAAATTCAATTTTTTTGATTAGTTTCACTTGGAGCTAAATCCACTAAAACCTGACCCAAAATCCTTAATTAATTTCGGTTTTTAAACCGAACCAAATCGAAAACTGAATAATCCGAACCGATTGATCGATTCGGTTTTTTCATTTTTCTGCTCAGTCCCAATTCATCCTATTTAGTCTCCGCAGATTTTTATTAGAAAAGACGATATTTAATCTTTTAGAATTTTTTTTCCTCTAATCATTTAATCTTTTAGATCAAAGAGAAAACATATCAACAATCTTTTCAAAACCAAATACTTTTTACTTAATCAACTTATTCTAAATTCCACGCGTGCCTAATTTGTGAGTCAGAATTTCATTCATTCATTCATTTGGTCAAACATCATTCCAACTCCAAAAATTTGGTCAAACATCATTCAAACTCCAAACTCTGAAAATTCTAAATGTGCACCACATTTTACTAGTGAGCACCACAGACTATAGAGTAAAGTGATTTACAACATAGGAGAAAATGGTGCTCAATAGTAAAATATGGTGCGCATTTAGAATTTCCCCTCCAACTCCAACTAGCTAGAATTGGTGAGTCGGAAGTTATCATTCAACATTGTTCAAAGTCGCCAAGGACTTTTGCAGCTCAGCTACAAACAAGCACAACCAATTAAAAAGGGGATTAGCTGGAGTTAAACTTAATCAACTCCCACCCTAAACTCCTGTAAATAATTTATTTTTAGAGAGAAGGGGGAGGGGGGAGGGGGAGGTGCTCCACATGGCCTTGCTGTTTCGCCCGCTGCCCTCTTCAAACCCTAGCTGCCTCCTCTTCTGCTGACCGACCGCCCAGAGACTCTCTCTTTCTCTTCGCCAGCCCAAAAATGGCTGAAGACAAGGTGAAAATTACTCCCCCTTCCCTCAATTTCCTAGGGTTTTCGCCCATTCGATCCTTCTAGGGTTTCTAGCTCTGGGTCTACCTTCAGATCTGCAGATCTGCGGCGTTTCCCCCCTCTTTCTGTTCTATTAGGGTTTGATTCTTGAAATTTTGGGGGGAATTTCGATCCGAAGCTCGATCTGCAACCAAAGTTCAATTTTTTTTTCGTTAGATTTGGTGTCTTCAGCTTGAGCTTCCTTGTTTGACGGTTGATTCTCTTTGTTGCGTGTTTTGGGATCTCTTTTCTTCTCCGATCTGCAACCTAAAGGATGCTTTGATGCTTTCTTTCCAAGTTTAGAGTTTTTGTCAGCTAGTTTTTGCTATTGTAGCTTGTTCGAGAATTAATGGTTGGTCTTCGAATATCTGTTCGGTGTAGTTTTTGTGAGTTCTTGTTGATTTGTTAACGAACATCTGTGGTTGTTTGTTGCAGGATCAAGCAATGGTTAACGCAAACGATCCCGTCACAGGGCATATAATCTCTACCACAATCGGAGGCAAAAATGGCGAACCAAAGAGGGTGAGTTGGTTTCAAGATCAAAGCATGTTCTTGTATAAAGTTACTATCAATTTAGTTTTGGCAGAAATGTGAATAATTTTTATGTATTACGATTTGTAGACAATTAGTTATATGGCTGAGCGCATTGTGGGAACTGGGTCATTCGGAATTGTGTTTCAGGTGTGGAGCTGTCTCCATTTTTTTCCGATTCCATTTAGATTGTTATCATAATATGTAGTTTTGGCTTGATTTTTGGGGATTTGTGTGCAGGCTAAGTGCATAGAGACTGGGGAGACTGTCGCCATCAAGAAGGTGTTGCAGGATAAGAGATACAAGAACAGGGAGCTGCAACTAATGCGCTCAATGGACCATCCAAATGTGGTTTCTTTGAAGCACTGTTTTTTCTCGACCACAAGTAGAGATGAGCTTTTCCTCAATCTGGTCATGGAGTATGTGCCTGAATCTTTGTACAGGGTTTTGAAGCATTATAGTAGTATGAACCAGACGATGCCACTTATATTTGTGAAGCTCTACACTTATCAGGTATAGTTTTGCTTATCTGCTGTGGTCTTTCTTGTATTATTGTTGTTGGCAATTGCGTAATCTATTCAATGTCAGTGCAGATTTTTAGAGGGCTGGCTTATATTCACGCTGTCCCAGGAGTTTGCCATAGAGACGTGAAGCCACAGAACGTTCTGGTAAGATTTTCCGAAGTTTCAACGTTTGCTAGCCTGTGTCGAAAAACACATTACCTTTTGCTTTTAATCTACTAATGTTAATTGATATCCCTTAGGTGGATCCTCTTACTCACCAAGTCAAGATTTGTGATTTTGGAAGCGCTAAAATTCTGGTATGTGAACTCAAAATGCACTTCAATCACAGCCCTATATTCTTGTCTAAGTTATCTGATTTTGGTGCTTCTGGTTGGGCAAGATGATTGTTATGTGTCTGTAATTTGCTTTATAATAGTTGAATGATAACTGAAAGCATTCTGCTTGGTTAATTGAATGATAGCTTGAAAATTTGGCATTTCATAATGCTACATTCCCTCTTTGCTCATTAACATAATTAATTTAGCTCTGGCTAACTGTTTATTTTTTAGCTTTCACGTCCATTAGCATTCATGGTTCAAATGACTCGTATTGTGATTATGTGTATGGTGAGGCGAGAGGAGAAGCGCGGGTGGGGGGGGGGGGGTGGTAACTTATAGTGTGGCAGAATGTTATATGATGCTCAATAGTATGACAACTCTCTAGTGTGAGGACCAGATGAACTATTACACATACAGAGTCAGACTATAGCTAATAGTGCAGAACAGGTTTCGTAATGTTCTCAAAAATAAATAAATAAATAAATCTGCAGCTGCACTGTATTCGTCAATCACTGAAACATTGTTCTGCTTGTAAGAATATCTTTTAGTTAAAGGCAGACATCAACATCACCAGCCATTTTTGTATACAATGCACACTTCAATGCTTCAAAAGATTGAGGGTTCAGATATGGCAGTTACAGCCAAATTACTGCACTCTCTACGAGTGTCAGAAGGGCTGACAAAATATGAGCATGCTAGAACAAAGTTGGAAATGGATAAGAAGAGATACAATATCTGTTGGGAGTAATAGGCACATCTTTGCTTCAGGATCATCAGAGGAGAGGATAGATCAGTTAGTATTGCTAACTGAGTGCTTATATCTATGCAAAAACAGTTCAAGGACCTTGTATTAAAACACCAACTGTTTCAGGAAAAGATGAATGAAATTCACATGTGAAGAGATTTATTATAAACTTGTTCCATTGTAAGCTGAAGACTGGATTTAAGTAAACAATGAGGCATTTATGTTGTATGGATCTTCTTATAGCTTAGGAGCATAATACCACTCTGATAGTGAAAATCTGACAAGCCTAAAGTTAATATTGTTGTCTCTTAGCATGGGCCCAGTTTATGAACCAAACAATTAACTAAGTGATTCAGACTTCATGGAAAAATTAAACCTAAGGAACATTATTCTATATTAGAGAATCTAAACAACATGTGAGTTGCTACAACAACTACAACTAAGCTTTTTATCCCAAGTAATTTAGTTCTCTCACAAACATGTTTAAATATGATCATTGTCAAAAAATTTACCAACTTTTACCATGATAAACAACATATGAGTCACTATGTAATAAATTTAGTTCTCTCACAAGCATGTTTAAAAATGATTATTGTCAAAAAATTTACCAACTTTTACCATGATAAGTTTTTTCTGAGTAGATCTTGTTTTGTTACTGATGTTGGATGCCATCTGGTGCAAAGCATTTGAGAATCTTGTGGAATTGATTCTGAGTACAATTCCTATTTTAAAGATTTTTGAAAGGCAAAGTTACATGAAACTATCTTTTGGCATCCAAATTTTCACATAACTATGTTTTATCTTGAAAGAAATATGAGCAGTTATCAACAAATTCTCATAGTATTCAGATCCTCCTAAATAGCATACATCAAAATATGCTCCACATCACATTGTACTGGCTTAAGTTCTCAGACTTTGCTATAGCCTATGGTGCTTCTGAATTAGCAAATTCTTGTCGCTTGACTATTCTTAATAACACACGGGAAGGAAATTATTACTAGAGGCATTGTGCATGATTAGCTTAATATTATATTTCATAATGATAAGTTTCACTATATTTATCTACGTGTTTAAATTGGTATGAGCTAACTGTTTTTTATTAAAACTTCTGGTTCATTTGCTCTATTGTCTTGATTTGTTTATCATTATGTATATGATGATAGTAAGTTGAGGGATAGAATTTAATGATCTATGCTAGATTATCTTTGATGATGCTCGGCATGAGTGTTACTTTTGTGAAGAGGGATGAAACTCTAGAAACAATAAGCATATGGATTCTAAGGAATGATGTTAAACAAGGTGAATGATTATAAATGCTGAAGGTTGTGCCCCTAAGAATCAATTTATTGAGTTGAAAGCAGAAACAAAAGTCCCCAGCTATGTTTGTGTACAGTGTTCAAGGCATCAGGAATTGGGTTTGAACAAAGGAGTAATCAGGACTATACAATACATATGTTTACTCAGAGAGATTGGCAGATTATCACTGGTTAGAGATACAGTTCGAAACCACTGAGAGATAGATTTTTACATTTTTTGGGAGTAATATGTGCATTTCCATTCTCAGAATCATAAGATGGAAAGGAGTTGTCTTTCCGTGAGACTATTGGCAGTGTGTATGGAATCGTATCCTAGCATGGGTCTTGTTTATGGACTAAACACATGTAACTGTAGGCTTCTGTTGGAGTGGAAGAATGAAACGTGGAAATTGAGAACTAGAGACCATGGTTTTGTATTAGGACCACTAAATGGCAGGTGATTCAGCACATTGTAATAAAAAATTTCTCTCACCTATATGTTAACTGGTTTATTGCCTGTGCAAAAATTCCTGCGGGAGGTTCTATCTAACTCACGTGAGTTAACTAATTTTAATACAGTAGAGGCGTTAAAATACATGACTCCCTCTGGTGCAAATTATTTGATCAATGTTGTGTTCTGGAGATTCTTGGAGGGAAAATTTACCAAGAACTACCTTCAACATCCTCCAATTTTTTGCATAACTACCCCATCACAGATTAACTTCAGTACAATGCATACTGTTACCCTGATTTTGTTTTGGAAAACAATATTTGAGAAGTCATCAACATTTAGATTGTAGTTACTATTTAAATCCTTCTAAATTGCGTACACCAGAGGTCCTTAAGACTAGAATGTAGAACGAGGCAAGGAATGGGCTGTCCTTTTAACCTTTTTCTATGACATTCCTCATGATTAGGTTGTGATGTAAATGAAGTATGGTATAATGTACTTAGAGTAATTAGGTTTTTCTGTTGGCCAAGGGTGTCCAAGGATACAATTCCCTAGGTAGGGTGGCATGAACAGTATTCCCTATTCAATAGTCCAGACAGTCCCTTTCATACTAAACGTTGGTGTCGTCTACTTGAAAAATATTGCTATTCAGTTCATGTTCTCAATCCATTTTGTCATGTAATAGCTTATTACTAGTTTATGGTATTTGAGGTTTAGTATGGATTTTTTGAAATGAGAACACTTTAGTTTCTTCCTTCTCTAAGTTTCTAAGAATTTCACTGTATGACAGGTTAAGGGTGAAGCAAACATATCTTACATTTGCTCCCGCTATTACCGTGCTCCAGAACTAATATTTGGTGCAACCGAATACACTACTTCAATTGACATCTGGTCAGTAGGTTGCGTCCTTGCTGAGTTGCTTCTAGGCCAGGTTAGTTGCTAGACATGTGGGCATTTGGTCTGAGATTACTTGTTATAGGAAGTTATTCATTTGAATTTAGGCTTTTTAGCCTCAGCTTTTATCTTCTTCTTTTTCTCTTGCCAGCCACTATTTCCAGGAGAAAGCGCTGTTGATCAGCTTGTTGAGATAATCAAGGTGGAGTTTTACGATCCAAACCTATGTTTGGAGGGTCTTTTGATTTAACTAGATTCATTAATATGCCAGGTTTTCTTGCAGGTTCTAGGTACTCCAACTCGGGAGGAAATTCGGTGCATGAATCCTAATTACACAGATTTTAGGTTTCCGCAGATTAAAGCTCATCCGTGGCATAAGGTTAGCATTTCATACATCCTTGCCTTGCCATATCGTTTCTTGTTTAAATTATCTGTTGAAGTTCAACAATTTATTGGAAAGAGTAGCACACTACTAGTAACAATGTCCTTCACATGTTACTAAATTCTAAGACCTCACCACTAAGAAGATTGATATGATAGAATGTAAACATGCTATTGTGTAAAGCTAGAAGTTTGTTACATGTGGGTTTATTACCGATGACTTTTAACATTCATGAAAGCTAAAGTAATTAGAAGTCAGTATTCTCTGACTAGATACAAAGTGGCTTTTATTCATTCCCTCAAGTCAATTATCTTATGTGATTCCTGCTAATTCCCTTGGTTTGTACACTGTCTTGAATTTGTTGCTTGTGTAGGTATGATCTTGATAATAACTTGGCAGTTGTGAGTCTTCATATCAAAAGTTAAATGCATAATATCCATAATCCATCTTAATAGAGCTGTCTCAGTTATGAAAATGAAAAAACTCTCGGTAGACTATTATTTTACAACATAGGATATCCTCTGACTCCGTTGAGATTTCTGTTGCAAAAATAAGCTTGAATATGAGCAGAGCAATAACTTGGGTCAGTTCATTGAATTAATTTGGTAAAATGAACTTGAGAACTCTGTGGTTCATCTCAACCTAGCAGAGCAGTTTGCTTCGGGATGTTCTTCTGGATGTTGACAGATACCAAAGTAAGGTTATAGAGAAGTTTGTTGGTCGAAATGTCAACCTTGTACACTTGAAATTCGTATCTCTAATCATGATATAATTTTGATGACAGTACATGTGAACACCAATAGCCGTGAAGGAATGGTGCATGGTTCATGCCGTTAGTAGTTGCTAAGCAGCAAACTTTTAGGACTGTTTTTCATAAACCCATGAACCATTATTATATTTTATTTATTTATTTTTTTAATTTTTAACCACATCTTCCTTTTGGTTGTGCTGCTTCATGTAATGATAGCTAAATTCTTCGTCAGTTATTTCTGTTAGCTTGATTTCTCTAATAGTTTGTTCTGTACAGATATTCCACAAGAGAATGCCTCCAGAAGCAATAGATCTTACATCAAGGCTTCTCCAGTACTCGCCAAGTTTCCGTTGCACTGCAGTAAGTTTTGACATCCAGCATGTAGTCACTCAAATAGTTGGGCTCTTTGCATTTGGATTTAGATATTGAAACCCAAACAAACAACTTTTGTTTGGCTGGTTACTTTTTTCTTTTACAGTTTATCGTTATTTCTAAACGAAATGATGACTGCTTCTCATATCTATATTGTTTTGGATGTTATGCGCCATCAATTTTGCAGTTTGCCATGCTTTTCTAATATTATCTTCAAAATGTTGATGCTGTCTATTTTGGTCAAAAAATGGAGTAGTTCAATTGACTACAAACATGATTAAATGATAACCGTCTGTTCAGGTCGAATGATGAGCAAGTATCACAGTCAAATCTATCAGCAATAGTAATTCTAATCAACTATTCCCTCTCCAGCACCAAATTTAGTATATTTCTTGTCCAAAATAAATCGGCTAGTCAAGACAGCTTGGCTATTTAACGTTGTGGCCTGGTATTTCCTCTACATGGTGCTTGCTCATTTGTTAGTCATTGTTGATAAGAGAATTCCCTTGTGTGGCTAAAGTGGCCTGTGGCCACTGGCCAGTGGAGCTTGATAGCAATACATATTGTTTCTTGCATAAGAAAAATTGTAACCCTTACAGATGCTTGATTTTGTTTCGGTAGAATGTGGTTAAATGTTACTGTCATTTATGTGAATTTAACTTTGATCATTCTCATTGCAGTTAGAAGCATGTGCCCATCCCTTTTTTGATGAGTTGCGAGAACCCAATGCAAAATTGCCAAATGGTCGGCCTTTGCCTCCTCTTTTCAACTTTAAGCAAGAGGTAACTTTGATTCTTTGTGAACTCCCGCTTGTGCGAGCGTGTGTAATTGTGTTGAACAATTAATATATATTATTTTTACTGAACTCGTGGTAAGAGCATATTATCCTGAAATGAATGATTGATAAGAAAGAAAGAAAAATAGAAAATATTTGGTTTTGGCAATCGTCAAGTTCACATTGCATGGTTACCATGGCTATGCATTCATTAGAAATATAGAATGCTTCATAAGCCTGTTATGTGAAAAGTTGTTATCTCTTCACTGCTTTCATGCTTGCACAATGTAATGGATTGGAATAACCTTAAAACTTGATGTGGAGAAAAGTTTCAAAGTTCAATGTTGAGCAGTTTGTTAAGAGATATTTTCTACTTGGGGATGGTGCTGTCCTACCAAATTACCAAATTACATCAGACCACCCCAGTTGGTGATCCAAGACATTCATTTTGATGGAGACACTGGTAAACACGTTTACAAAAATTTGTGTTTTTTGAATATTACTAACCCATTAATCTAATGGTTGCAAAATGGACTGCTGATTAGCATAGACCTTAACAAATCATTCGATGGACAGCTTAGAAACTTTTCAAATGGCACAAGCTTTTGTCTGAATACACTTCATGACATATAAATCAAGAGGAATGGTATGAATCATCCATCAGTGCAGACAGTTGTTCTGTCTTATATGTGGGAACAAACTTAAAGTTTGTTCTTTTGATGTAGACACTGGTAAACATGTTTACAAAAAAATTGTGTTTTTTGAATATTACTAACCCATTAATCTAATGGTTGCAAAATGGACTGCTGATTAGCATAGACCTTAACAAATCATTTGATGGACAGCTTAGAAACTTTTCAAATGGCACAAGCTTTTGTCTGAATACACTTCATGACATATAAATCAAGATGAATGGTATAAATCATCCATCGGTGCAGCCAGTTGTTCTGTCTTATGTGTGGGAACAAACTTAAAGTTTGTTCCTTGCGAACAATGAAGTGTTATGCTTCTTCTTGATGACCATAATTTATCATGATTTACGTCAAGTTATTTCTTTAAAAACTATGCTTATAATTAAAATTTTCAGCTATGCATTATAGACATGAAAATATGGGACATACTAGTACGGTATAATATGTTAATTGCAACAAAAGAAAATCTATAAAATTAAGCTCTCAATCAGGGTTTGAAATATCAAAATTGGTATTAGTACCGATATTGGCTAATCATTTGTGGTATCGTAATCGACAACATTGGATGTTTTGTCTCGGCAATATTTAGAAATATCGAATGAATAATGTTGAAGAATTTATGATAGTTTCTTTTTTTCTTTTTTTTTTGTTAGGAATACATAAACTAGGAGGAATTGTCTCGGCAATATTAGAAATATCGAATAATGCTGAAGAATTTGTGATGGTTTCTTTTTTTTTTTTTTGTTAAGAATACATAAACTAGGAAATTGTCTCGGCATGTCTCGGCAATAATGCCGAGACAATTCACTTGTGGTATCGTAATCGACAACATTGGATGTATTGTCTCGGCAATATTAGAAATATCGAATAATGTTGAAGAATTTATGATAGTTTCTTTTTTTTTTTGGTTAAGAATACATAAACTAGGAAGATATGAATTCGAGGAATATGTTAATGCAATAATGTTTCTAAAGAATATGCAACAAGCAGCCAAGGAAAATATTAACCAAAGAATGTGTAATAATGTTTTTGAAGAATATATAAACTATAGTTGATATTGATTCAAGGAATATGTAATAGTGTTTCTAAAAGAACCTTTAAATCATTTTATTGGTGTGAATATGGATCATACATTATAATTTCTGCTCTAAAGTTTGTGACTATCAAAAAAATACATGCGACATAAATTCCTTTATACTGGCCATGCTTCCTGTGTAGTGATCTGAGAATTATTAACTAGTTTCTTTTTTTATGTTTTTGATGGGAATGAACAGTCTAAAAGAAGAAGAAAAAAAAATATCAGTAGATGTTTTTTTTAGAATAAGTATGGAAGAGAAATATGAATACATGGAGATCTGAGAGATTAAAAGGCAAGTTATGCACCTTCTTCAATCCTTGGTTCTCAACTGTGATGGAAAGCATCAAGTGTTAGTTAGGAAGGCATGACGATGGAGGAAGTTGGCTGGATATGGATCAATTAGAGATGAAGCAGTGAGAAAAATGAGGAAAAATAAGAGCTCACAAGGAGAGAAGTTAAAGGATTTGATTTGCCTACATAAGTTCTGAAATAACTGGTATTCATAAAAGGGTTCTGGTGTGTGGCTCACACACAAACATGCTCTGGCGAATAGGAGGCTGCCACATCAACATGATGCAGAGTTTAAAAGCATTTGACAGTACTTAGCACCTATCACAAGCTGATCACAAGCTAATATGGCAGCCTTCTATATGCGATCTTGAAATGTATGTGTGCGAGTCGCATAAACCTGATCTTGCATAAACGGGGGCACCTGGTGTTTCTATGTCCACTTTATTGTGTTTGGATGTGTTTATATTCTGATGAAATTCTTTCTTGACTGATACTTAGAAGCAACCATATCCTTATTGGATATGTAGATTTGGACACTCCAGTACTTGATACATCTTGGATACTCTGATTGATTTATCCTCAAAGACCAGTGTATCCTAGAGATATCGAAGACATATCATAAATGCTTCTGGGAATGAAAAGTTAAAAAATTTAAAATGCATGAAAGATGAATTAATGATTTTATTTGATTTGTAGATGTATTGCATTTATCTAATTTCTCTAGTTATTAGTTAAAGAATATGATTATGCATCCAACTGTTAATTTAGACATCTAGTAGATTATTCATATATATGAGAATTGATTATTAACACGTACATGTATAATTTTGTTAACGGTGCATTCCAATCTGTCATAGGCCTAACTTTTCAGATTTGCCTACTCCAAATATGCAGATGTATCTATGTGTAATTATACATGTATACAATTGCCAGTATTCAAGTCATACCTGTGTCCCACTTTTCAAAATTTGGCTTGTTGCCATGGTCGTATTGTATTTGTAACCTTTCTCTTTGTCCATGCTTAACAAAAGTTTGAAACTCAATCATGTGGTGATCGCTGCAACCAAAAAAGATTTTATTAAACAATCTTATTTGTGAAAACTGGATTCAGTAAACTTGACTGGCCTTACCATACACATGAAGAAAATTGCTTATCTATATGCTTCAATTTGAAATTACCTGGCAAAAATTATATGTTATCATCATTACCTTTATTTTGATAACCAAACCTGCAACGGGGGGAGGAAGTGAACATGGTTATGAATTACTCTGACAGTAAGATTCTTGATATATTTGACTCGTTTAACATGTGCTCCCTGAAGAATTCTGTGGCAAAAGTAATTTTTTTGCCCCCCCATCTAAACTTGAAGTTGCTTATAAACAGAGTTCAAAATTGACATGGCATTATTTTTTCCATCTATCTATTGCAGTTAACCGGCGCATCCCCAGATCTCATCAACAGGCTGATTCCAGAACACGTGAGGCGGCAATCTGGTCTCAACTTATTCCATCCTGCTGGTACATGAAGACTGGAACCTTCTTGATGAATTGAAGCTAAAAGCTAAGATGCTTCAGACGAAGTCTACCTAGTGAAGTTGCAGCTGGGAAGCTAGAGGCAGCGAAGTATGCTAGATTGGAGGATGGCGGTTAAATCATACTATCCTGCCATCAATAGTTCAGGCACTGTATATTGTATTATAAAATTAGGACTCCTGTGATGGATAGCTGCGAGTAGTGATGTAGCGCTGGGTGTTCAATAGAGGGCGAAGGAAGTCCTGCTGGAGAGTGAGTGTGACAGACTTCTTAGCAGAATTGTGCTTTGGTTATGTTCAGCTGGAGACTGTAGAGATGTCTGGTACTTCTCGTTCATCTTTTATATTTTACTTCAGTGTTCATTGATCAGCTTGTGTAAATTTACATTCCTAATCAAGAGTTTTGAAAGCCTATGTAGCTTGGAAATGCAAATTTAGTTCTCATCAACTCAATGATATTTTAATTGTTGATGTGTGCTGATTTTGGTAGAAAATGTAAGGCTCATCGAACCCAATGTCTTCTGATGCTTGATCTTGCTGAACGATGGATGGCCTTGTGTTGCTAGGATAATTTTGACAAGCAAGCTCGACAAATATTCCCTATATTCCTCAGATGGTGCATTTCCTTTTTTTTTTTTTTTCCAGGTTTTTGGTGGCAGAAAGCAGTAGGCATATCCCTAATTTGCCAGATCAGCATCACAAAGGCCATGAAGGTAAAGGGCTTACTATGTGCGTTAGTGCATGTTTCAAATATCTCTGATGTTTGTCGCCTTTTTTATATATTTGTGAAAAGATTTAGAACTGATCTTTTTTTTTTTTTTTGGTGCAGTCTGTAGTTAACAGATTGGTAGTCGTTGGCAAAAATATAAACTGCAGTGTAACTCTACTTTTGCTAGTGAGGGGATTCATTGCAGGAGAACTTGTTCTTGCCATACCAAATGAAAATTTTGATGGTCTAAGCTCGTTGTGAGTTTTTCTTCTACAGCTAACTTGACCGATAGGAGATGCAAAGTGCAATAAATCTCAAGCTCGGTCAAGTTCTGAGACCCAGGTCTATATGATTCATAGGTACAAGGATGTGGCTTTAATGTTTGTAGGGCAAAATCAAGTTCGTAAAAGTGCATAATGCGCAACGAAAAAATTTGAATATACTTTGATCTTTACACCTTTAAATATATGTAGACAAAATCTCATGTATTTTAATGGCAGTTACCTATGCATTAAGTGGATGCAAAAATAACTGGTAAACCAACGGTATGTTGTATAGGCAAATAAAGACGAGTGGGTGTTAAGTGATTTGGTTATGCCCATGAGTAGGGGGGGTTCTATTTACGCATACCACTTTGCTCAAAACGCCCACCTCTTAAAGTGTGATCCTGTGTTTTGCCCTGGTTGACCTGATTGAGGATTACTCCCTAACTGATGTTAAACCCATTGAGAAACTAAGTGTGAAAACTGCTTGGGACTAGTCCCCAATTGAGAAATGTGGGCATGTAGAGCAAAATGGTGTGTGTGAGTAGAATTTCCCATGAGCAGGACATTAAAATCATTCCCTATAATACGAAGATGGGAAAGATGCCCTCTTAGTGGTAAGGTAAGCCCAGATAGCAATCAAAATGTCATCAGTTGCAGATACGATGAACAATGAAAGCAGAGGACGAAAAGAAAGCGTTTGGGCGTTGTTTGTTTCGTGTATTTACAGTGGATGGATCTGGAGAATAGAATTATCGATAGAAATCTATACTTTTTACCAAATCGGCTAAATTCACTGTTTGGTTCGCAGATTTAAATGGAGGAAAATTTGCTGACTGGCTCACTGATTGTTCCAGTTGGTATTGCGGTTAAACCGACTGGATTTGGTTTTTTTTTTTTTTTTTAATTTATTTACAAAAGAGAAAAGGAGTTTGGTTCATTTCTATTACCATTTTAAAAATCTTTAATTCTTAAAATAATATTTGACAATTATTATTCCAAATTCATATCTTTTTTCCCGTTCCTTCATATCCTTTAAATAAACAATAAATATGAAAAAAAAAAATTCTTCTATCACCAAATCATTAAGCATATCTGTATGCATACATCAATCCAATAATCAATTAGATGTCCCCCCGAACGTCCAGGTCACGTGCCAAAATGGTTTGGGAACATAAAAGGTAATAACCAATAACCATATCTCATCGGTTCAAAAGTGACAAAGATATCGAGCTCTAGATTTATTCAAGATGAGCACTTGTTCTTCATTCATAATTCACATTGATGTTAATCACTGATCCCCTACCTCACCACCATTATCTTCTGATGTTACTCTTTCTCTCTATCTAAAGACAGTCAAGATGAGGAGCGAATTGTGTTTCAGTCGATAAAGAGGCGCATACATTGTAACAAGAGATCATGTTGGAAGGGAAAGCATGGATTAAGGATTCAGACATGCCCTCGGATATTAGGGATGAGAATGGACTGCTCCGGTGGCCAATCCTTGGCTCACCATATTTAAAATTTTGAATTAGAAAAATAAAATTCTCATTTCTAATTCAAAATTTTGAATATGACGAAATTGGTCTTTAGATCCATCCATTATCATATCACTAGGTGATAATTTACCCGTGCCAAGCAGACCTTCATCTGCTTTCACTTGGTGTCTCACAACTTCTTCATCTTTAGAAGAGCATCCACATTAAAAAGAAAAGAATGATTATTGTACGTAGAATAAGAGCATATATACACAAATATAAATGTTACCATCTTCGTACAACCGAAAGATTTGTGAGGTTGTAGCATTCTAACAGCGGCGGATATAGACATAGATGTTATTTGCAGTAGAATTGCAGATTGATAGTATCTAGTTGAGAAAAAACCGTAAACATGTGCCGATTTTTATATATATGTATTAATTTTATAGCATGTGAGGATATCCGACCAGAGATTAAGATGGTCTGATAAGAGGTCCTTTTTAAACGGCTTTTGAAGCTCGCTCGCTTATGATTTTGAAGCTCGCTTATGATGGATGTTTCTTTACTTTCGTAATGAGAGATTGTAGTTATTCCGGTCATGTATTAGTTAAAATAAAATTAAAAAAAAAAGAAGGAAGATAGCATTGTATCCAACCAAAAAAGAGAGAATAGATGATGAAATAAAATCAAAATCAAAATCAGCTTTATGATATGAGATCTGCCTGATGTTCAAAAAGGGTGTAGCCTCCTTTAAAGAAAAATCCTAATGCCCATTTTACTTGTTTTTTTAATCACCAAGTAGAAGAAACGTTCTCAATTTAACTAATAATTAATTTATTGTTCCTTCGTGGCACGTGCATAATCTGATTTAAAATTTCGTTTTTGCAAAGTTTAGTCAAAATTGACAACACTATGTATCAATCGTTAGAGTAAAAAACATACCAAGATATCTCAATTTGGTTTTATTAATATGTTCCATTTTTTGTGCATCAGGCCCCCAGCGTTCTTGGTGTCCATATATATTGAGAGAGTGGAGGGAGCTTCATCAATTTATACATAATTGATCTTAGAGAGAGAGAGAGAGATGTTGGAAGGGAGAGGACTGATCATTGACACTGATATGGAAGTGGAGATGCAATTGCAAGCCATGGCATCTACCTCTGAGGCTCTCGATCTCTTTGATGTCTTGGACCACAGAAGCATTGCCTCTCACATAAAAAAGGTAATGCGCAATCGATCATTTTGACCATGTAATCATTTTATAGTATTTTTTTTTTTTTTTCTACCGGACAAATCACATAATAAAATTCCTCTAAACATGTTGACTGTTTATAAGGATAAGAATGGACAGTTTCAAGAATCAGTAATTAATTCATCATATTCAATTGAATTAGCAAAATGATATTTTCATTTTTTATTTAAGATTTCAAATAGGACGAGCAAAAATTTGCTTTTATACCCATCCATCCTCATACGTGGCGGCCTGTCTTAATGGTAACTCTAATATATATACACATATTTTCAGGAATTTGACATGATCTATGGAGGTGGTTGGATGTGTGTGGTGGGATCAAGCTTTGGTAGCTACTTCACTCACTCAAAGGGGACGTTCATCTACTACTCCTTGGGGTCTCTCAAATTCCTCATATTTAGAGCAGCTTCACCATAATATTAGCATAGATAAATAAATAGAAATCCCAATGATGGTTCTAGCCTTCACAAGGAAAGGAGATAGTAATTGGCTGTTTTCTCTTAATTATCCAAGATACGGTTATTTTATGCTGACAAAGTGGAATATTTATGTCAATACATCTACATAATACTCAAAATATTAAGCATTAGTTGTTTCGATATGCAATGTATTTTCATCATGTTATAGAAAAATGTTAGTTACAACAACAACGACAACAACTAAGCCTTTTATCCCAAGTATTTGGAGTAGACTACATGAACAAAAAAAAAAATCACGTCGGATCGATCATTTTGATATTCCTTTCTATCAAGTAATATCTCCTTATTTAAATATCTAGACTCCATAGAAAAATGTCGGTTAGAGAGATGAAATTATAGAGTCGAATATATAGCTAATGAGGCAGAAGATTAAAATGATGTTTTTTACTGTGTGAGAATTTTACTCAAACTTCAGATTTTTACCGAGCACAATGGTCATGAGAAGGCTGTACTTTACAAAGTCGATAGCGACAGAATAAAAGGGACAGATACATGAAGAGTCATCCGTCGTCGAGGCTAATTATATCTTGCCACGGGGGCCTTTCTTGGGTGGCAGCTGAGGGCCTTTCTTGATGGGGAGAATGTCGCCCGAGACTGTGGAGCTGAGGTAGGCAAGCATGGAGCCTCCCCCAAGTATCAGAAACTTGAGCAACAAACCCCTCTTGGTGAATGGAGCTGCAAATGTCTCAAAGAACTTGCTCTGCAACATTGATTTCAGATACAAGTTACAGACATCAAACACCAACATGCATAGTTACCTACTTCATACTTCCCAAATAAATGATTAATTACACTCAGACGCCCTGTAGTATAGTAGTACTAGAACTTGTTGCCTCTGAAATTTGAAACTCTCACTTAGCCGCCTGGTTCGTTAGTGAGATTAGTCAACAGTGAGATATTTTCAACATCTTTTAAACAAATATGTACTCATTTTATTCAATTCTAACTTTGTCATCTTCTCCCTCCTAAAGAATTCCACTCAAGATAAGCCAACCCATCCACTTCACTGCAATTCTGCTCAGTATCTCCCTCTCTCTCAACTGTTGCTGCACAGCAGCAACGGCAGCTGCTGTGTATGGTTGCACAACAGCAGCACTTGCAATTGTTGTGCAGCCATGCACAGCAGCTGCTGCACAGGGGAGGGGGTGCATTGCAGTGACAAAGGAGAGGTGATGCTTGGTGGGGCCAAGTAAGAGGTTTAGGGAGAGTCTTTTAACCTCGCGATAGCAAATTTATTTTTTAACTGCACATGAGCCATCTTCCTAAACAGTTGACTAACTCCACTAACAGTCCGAGGGGCTAAGTGAGAGTTTTAAATTTGAGGGGTAATAAGTTTTAGTACTCTCATATTATAGTGAGTCTGAGTTACAGTGAGTATGAGTCTGAGTGTAATTAACTCTCAAATAAATAAGTAGTTTGTACTGTTCAAATTGAAACCATAAAAACTGAAGCATACTTAATGCTGATGCAATCGAACAAATGTCGAACCATAGTGATGGTCAATACACTATATCCAGGAAGAAAAACCAAATTATATTTAGAATTATGATCCTTAGGAATTATGCAAATGGTACAGTGAAATTTACTACACATTCAACACCTTCATAATCTTTCACTCTTATCTCCATTCATTTCCTTTTAAGTGTGCTTGAGTGTGATGAATTTCCAAATGTTTAATTTATTAGTTGTCTAGTAGCAGAGCCGACCTAAGAGTCTACTTTAATTTCCACAAACTGAAGTTTATAGATTATAGGATTACAATGTATCTTCAGCAATCTTAATAGTAATATGGACTATGAAAATAGCACAGCTTAAAAAGAAACGGTGTGGGGACTAAACTAACCTTGTGTGTCTATCACCAGGCGTGCGCTCAAGCGGGTGCATGGCACATGCTCACACCCCTCGCTAGGCACCCCGTGCATGCAATGGAGAGCAAGGGCCGGCACCATGGACCCTTCGTGTGCCAAAGGTGTCAGCATCGCAAACGCACAAAGAATTGCGTAGTGCTCAGGGTCGTGTGTGCCCATAGCTGCGCGGCCATGGCCACATGTGCCCAATCCGTGTGCGCCCTAGTGCGCATGCCTCGAGCAGCGTGCACTGGTACATGTGCGCCCGCGCATGCACGTACGGGGTAGCGCTTGCGCCCAGGGAGTGCGCACATGTGCTTGGAGAGAGAGCGCGCCCTAGAGCGCATGCCCATGGCAGCGTTCACACCATGGCCGCGTGCCTTGTTGTGTGCATTCCATCGCAAGTATTGCACTTCTATTCTAAGCGCATAGAGTCAGTTGTAACGCTCAGCTAAAACTTGGGAGAATTAATTATAGCTCCCAATTCCTCGCATCATAGGATTGATAATCCGATTAGGGAGAGATTGAGAGAGAAAATACGGGAGCGATTATGTCATATAAATAGCCATCTCCAACTAAAGGAAAAAAGAATATTTGAACTGAGGAGGAGAAATTCACAGAGTCCAAAAGAAAGAACTCTAACGTTCAGTTTTCTTCTCTAACAAAGTCTTGAGTTTGGTTTTTCAGAGATCAATCGGCCTTCAAATTGTCAATAGAAGACAATAGTAACCTTCATGAAAACATAAAAAAAAAAAAAAAAAAAAAGAAAGAAAGGAGTGTTGTAATCCGAAATTCAATGAGTTGTAATTTTTCTTTTTTCTTTTACTGGCAATGGAAAAGAATACTCCGATTTCGGGCATACAAATTTCCCGGCATTTGGCACCAGAGAGAGACTACGTCACAAAATTCAAAGTAGAATATCCTACGTAAAAAGAACTCCTCTAGTCTATTTGTCGTCATTCAATCCTTCTATTCCATCTAACTCGTGGAAAATTGAGCATCAATCGTTGCATAATTAGCTATAGGCATGTACCATGCAAGTTGATGTGAAATATAATGCAGGTGCATAAGAGAATAAAGTTTTTTTTTTTTTTTTTTCCCCTCGAAGTTAAAAATGTGTTAGCAGGCTTCCCTTCTGCTCCATTGAGAAGACTAACAAAGTGATTCTAGTACAGGAGATCCAGAAACCACGAAACATTTGGTGGTTGAATGCTATTTATATCCCCTAAGGGCGGTAGAGATAAATTTGTGAAGCTTAAACCCTCATCATTCCATTAGAAAAATATTGACAGAACATTCTTTACTGTGGACGAAGAAATATGAATGAAACTCTCATATGGCCTGCCCTGGCCCCTTCAGAAAGTTGGATACATTGTAGGGATAAGAATGGGTGGGCTCAGTGGCCAACTTTTAGCCTACCATATTCATATTCAAAATTTTGAATAGAACGGACCAAGAGTTGAATCAGAAACCATTCTCATCCATATCACATTGTTACTACTGGGGTTTTTATGCCCCTTGGCATGCTCTTTCATCCATTCTTTCGAGCATCTTTACCATTTTGAGGAATGCATAATAGTATTATGATTGCATTTTCTCATTTCCACATAAATGGAAGAACGAGGGTTTTCTTATGTATTCACATAAATCTTTCTTAATTTGATAGGCCACCCTCATATATATATATATATATATATATATATATATATATATATATATATATATATATATATATAGGTTAAATGACATTCAACTTAATTTGTTATAATCTTTGTTAAGTTCTGTACCATTTCGGGATATCATCAATTGTAGCGTTATAAGTATCGGAGTGCAAGATTGCTCCAAGGAAAATTAAGGTAATCAGTTCAAGTAACAAGAGAAGCAGGCTTCATTAGAAAGGTGTTCCGATACTTTGCAGTTATAGATGTTGATTGAATATCAAATTTGGTAGACGTATGGATAAAAAAGTTGAATAAAAGAACACATTGTAATGAATTCAGATGGGAGAGGGATATTACTGATTATGGCTCAAAATATAGAAATAGAATGAGATTCCTCTAGGGACGTCAACATTGAAAAATGCACTTATGCGAACTAACTGTTTAAAACTACATTCTTGTCAACTAAGGGTAAGGTAATCAATTGTAGAGAAACAAGTAATCAAACACTCCTTTGGGCATGGGTCTTATCCAAGATAAAGTAAATGGGGAAAAAATGGCGTAGAGTATGTGAATGCATAACAAGTAATGAGATAATATAATATCTTCCATCAAACTCCATGTACCACGTGAAAATTATAGATCTCCTATGGGATATTCTGTTCGGATAGATAGCTATACTAACCAAAATAAGCCAACAAGTAGATGCAATACTTTGAAAAAAAAAAAAAAAAATCCACATATAACTATTAATCACAAAATTGAGATACCTGGAGTGGGTTGTAAGGGGATGGTGCATCGGAACCATACAAGTCCCATTGTCCAGTTGTGTTGCCAAGATCCTCCAGATCAAAGTAGACGCTCTTATCCCCATACTTAGCCACCACAGCACCAGTGGACCTTAGACAAAACAATCCAATAATGAGCTCATGAACTCACATGTACTGATCTAATGACCAAGACAAAATGATCACGTACCTGCTGATAGAGCGTGCTGCAACTCGTCTAGGAGACCGGACAAAGAGCTTGGTGCCATGCAGAGAGCTGTTGCCGAGGCCCTTGACGGTAACTGGTTGTGCAGCAGCCACGGTGGTAAGAGAGGCCATTGGCGCTTAAGTTTCTGTCTGCGTTGCAATTGCTCTCCTTGTTCTGGTTGGCAATCGAGCTATCTTTACAGAATTGAAACGTTTGGGCTGAATTAGTTGGGGAATCTGCACCGGACATGTGGCGACTTGGTGTATTGGTCCGGACGGAGCAATAGCCAATGAGGGATTGACAGTTGGTCACCCTATGATAACCTTATCCTTTGTTCAGCTACACTAGGGAAAATGTGGAGATATACACCTACAATAGAAGCAGCCGAATGATACTGTGATAATTGACACAACCCTCCAGAAGAAATAGTGAGATAGTTTTAAGCATCACATTCACAAGAGACTTTGATGATCAGGGGAAGGAAAAGGAATAGAAAGATGAATACATCATCCTCATAAATATCTTATACACAGTGCAGTATAACTCATTCCAAAGTATATTTTTGATGAATACATCATCCTCATAAATATCTTATACACAGTGCAGTATAACTCATTCCAAAGTATATTTTTTTAATCTTTGCAGTCATACAACTACCACGAATACATTGTTTAAGCTCATCCTGCTAGCATCAGCAACATGATTTGAGCCAAGAAAGGAGAGAGATCAGTGTCATGATTGCTTGTGATCTATCCTTTCAACTATGTGCATACACGCTTGAAGACACTCACTGGGACTATAAAGCAAGCATGTGCCTTCAACAATACAATGAACAATGGAGTTCACAATAACATAACTTGCAATATTATGCCAGTTCCTTCAAATTCCATCACAGGTATCTAAAAATGGATGGAAAAAAAAATGATTCCCATAAGAATCCAACAAAGTATGCATACATATAGGAAATGGCACTTGTTGATAGTGGTTACACAAAGAAATATCTAAGCGTATCACTCCTGTTACTGATCTTCATTATCAAATTACATTAAAAATTTTACAGAACAATAATTTTACAGAACAATAGTAGGATAATGAATAGCGGAGGGAAACCAATGATGATGAATCTACAGACAGCTTTTAAGGAAATTAACTGTTCAATGCAGATTTAAGATAATTTTATTTCCATAAACTCTCAGTATATTGTCGTTCCAAATTGCTTTGTTTTAATTGGCTTTCTTCTTCTATGCAGTCAAAAAGTTGGATTTATTACAAGAGAATTACAACCAACTTGTTTTAGTTTTTGTTGACGTTTTTCTTTTCAGACAAAGTTGGATTTATTACAAGAGAGAAATTACACAATAAAATCCATAATTTCAACTCTAGCACTTAATTATAGCAATCAACAAATGCAAAAGTGCTCTGGTCCATAGCGCTCTCAATCATCAGCCCATGCGGGTGACAGCTGCATGTATTGCATCTGCAAGGTGGGGGACAGTCCTCGAGCTCAAACCAGCCATGCTGATTCTCCTGTGTACCATAAAACAATATCTATTAATCTTCGGAGGTAAGGTGATGATTACAAACACATATAGAGACCAACAACATCAGCATAGTAAAAGCTGGTTATCAAAACAGAAAAACCAAGCCCCTGAATAAAGAGTTCAGCCATGAAACCCTGAATATATATAGTTTGTAGTCCAAATCTGACAAAAAATCTACGGTTTGGTCATAATGATCATCCAAGATGAGACAAAAAGAAAATTTTAAGTACTAGCCATTAGTGCTCCAGATTCAAGATCACAATAGTATCAGCATGACATGCAAGAGACAACTGCATGCAGTGACAACTCAATTATTTTCAATATAAGCAGTGTTAAATTTCCACATAGAAGAAGATATCATAGACCAAAGCATTCTGTGATCATCCTTACCCATCAGAAGTCAAGTAAATGTGATATTCCTTTGTCATAAAAGCAACTTGCTCGGTATTAAGCCCTGTGAAAGTGAACATTCCAATCTGCTTGATAATGTGACTCCAGTCACCTGGTGTTCCTGAACAGTCATAATAGAAGTGCATCACTTTGTTGAAATGTCATCTGAAGGCTTGATTTTAACTACTGATAAGAAAATTATCAGAAGAACAAACCTCTATACCAAGGAATAATGATACAAGTTGCTCTAGACATATCATAGTGTTTATGCGGGTAGTACCCAGAATACATACTACCTTGGTTGTAGCATAAAGCATCTTCCATTTTCAGTTCCTTAAATCTAATATTATAATACCTTGGCTTGAGCAAGTTTGTCATGTATACTTCTGAAATTAGCCGTAACAATACCGAACATGTAGTATAACATGTCCAACACTGACACTTGGACATGTGCTAAGCATTTCTTTAGTGTGCCCTCAATTTAATAATATTTTTAAGTTTAGACACTCCGCAGACACATGCACGCTGCTACCATTTTTTTATTACTCTTCCAAGTCTGTGTTATGTGTAATTATTTATATATATCAAATGACAATTAAGTATAACAAGACAATCTTGAACACTAGTAGATGAAACAAACAATTACAATCTCATCTACATTACCCATTCCAGATGTCACTTATTTCTTTTGCGTGTGGATATATATATATATATATATATATATATATATATATATATATATATATATATATATATATATATATATATATATATATTCACGTTCTATATTTAACAAGTTTTATATGCCAAGTATCTGCACCTGTTTGAGCCAGCTACAATTTCTTTCCTAAAAATACCAACCCTACCGACCTCGATAACTCACAAGCATAAAGGTAAACTCCCGAAATAACTCACAAACATAAAATTAAACTCCCAAAAAATGTGTTACATATTTTCCCAGTAGTTCAACTTCCCATCTTTTTATGTTCGTTGAGAGTCAAAATTAGAACAACTAAAGTCTATAATGGTCCGCTTGTCAGTATAGCTGTTGGCAATATAATGAACATAATAATCATGAGGGACTGGCTCATGACAGCTGCCTGGTCCACTATTACTTCAACCATAGCAATGATAGAAAAATATTTGAGGAATAAATGGACTTAGAACAAAGGTGGCTTAGTCTTTATTCTAAATAATGTTGGAAAGCAACAAGCAAAGTTTTGATTTAGGAGCAAGTTCAAATGTAGAAAACAGTAAGGAAACCCATTTACCTCTCATCCGCAAAGCATCAAAAAGCTGCTGACGCATGCTGATTATCCGATCAGCCATGGCCTTTAACTCAATGGTCCATTCATGGTACATTTCACTACCAAGGATGCAGTTAAGATTAAGTGAGCTTCTATAATAGTAAAGATGCACAGACATTCTTCTTCAACATAGAAAAATTAATTAACCATTAATACAAGAGAAATGTTTTCTTGGCCAAAATAAATTCAAGTTTGTTCTTATCAGTCTCCATGACAGATGGAATAAGAAGTTATGTCCATTCTGTTAGCTTACATCAAAGAGAAGCTATGTGAAATCACGTTAGCATCCGCCACCATCATTTCCTATTCTTTCCCTCAAGGTAAGGATTGGGAGATTATTTGCAAAACTAGATGGTCCAAAGGAAGAACCAAAGCACACTATCAAAATTAAAGGTACTGTACAACAGTGTAAATATAAATGACTCCAAAGCTATGGGAAGACAGGCACTTGCATGAAACCCTAACATCTACTTGGTAGAGCCTTTTTTCTCACACTCCCTACCCACGTAATCAGGGGGTGACCCCTATAAATTCTTCGGACAAGAGAAGACTTCAAATAGGTAACCCAACCAATCTGTTCAAGGTCAAGCCACAGGTTCACGAGTCCAATCTTCTCATAGATTGGAAAGAGAGAAAAATAGTTCAAGACCACAGTGGAGGAGGAAGAAAAGTTCTGAGAAAGGGAAAGGGATGATATAAGTTATATAAAGTGAAACGGGAACAAATTATTCAAACTAGCATGAAAAAGAATTAGGACAAACTTATCTTACTGCATTCACATAAAACAGTTGATTAAACTGGCTTGGTCAATTTGAAAGCTTTTCAAAAAGCAGGAGACGTTTATAACATTCTGCATAGTCCTAGTACCTGTCCTTAAGAATGGTTGCCACAATGGATGCACCATGAATGGGAGGATTAGAATACATGGGCCTAATAACAAGCTTCAGCTGACTCTCAACCCTACCTGCCACATCAGCACTTTTGCAGACCTGTAACAATCAAGGTCGCTTACATCAGATAAATAGATAACACAAACTAAAACCAAAAGAGAAAGAATGGATCATAAAACAAAAACATAAATGTCTTGCATAGCTAACTAAAAAAATCTAGTAATCTACAATCCAAAAAGGATAATAATTGTGATCAAATCTTCCCACCGATGATTCTAAAACAAAAGCGCCACCAACCTTCTAGCAATTTATGGCAAATATCAGGAAGAGCAATAAAAAGAGTTCTTCCTCAGCTGAAAATTCAGCACAAATTTGTGGAGGGTCAAAATTAGGTCTACAACAGATCATAAAATTCTGACAATCCTTCCTGGAGCCCAGAAGTCCATAGCTGAACAAGTGTACTAGGAAAGGGCTTAGGTGATGGTGATATAAATCCTGATATAAACTCGGAATAGGAATACACACATGTGTGTGTTTTTATAAATGTATATATACTTCTACATACATATACATACGTACATATGTGTGTGCGTGTTTTTTTTTTTTTGAAGGGGGGGGGAGCAAGGCCGTGCTGATAAATTGTCCAAATTAAATCGATTGCTCAGTATCAAATCTAAAACCATCCTCTTGGGAGAGGGTGTTACTAACTAGGCTAACCTGCTTTCACGAACTGGATTATAATTATTCAGGTTTTTAAAACTAATTTCGGCATGCTTGTCAGCAGATGGTACAGCAAGGCGATATACAAATCTTTTTCACTATTCATGCATTTTATGTTTGCATCAACAAGCTTAGCTTACTGCAAAACCATCCACAGTTTACCCCCGTAGCTGAAGTTTCCTCTTCAATCAAACAATAACCAATATAGGTTGTTCCATTGCTGCCTCTGAACAGCTGCGTCCGCTTGAAGAAATTGCATAGTATGGCATAAATCAATAAATTGTTTTGCATTGCCACATTTATTCAATAATAGACATGAAAAATAAGGTCACAAACAAAGTATAATTGGAACAAAGACTACTACAACACTGAACTATACATGGTAACTAAACAGTCATCTGGCATGACAAGTAACCAATAACAGACATTTGCTAGAGGAACAGAATGATCTGATGAGATATAGTACTCAAGTAAATAGCAGATGACGATATTTCAGTAACTAACATGGTCAAAAGAGCTTGGTGTTATAAAAGTTAAGAAGTAATGTTATGTTGATAATCTCTATATTACATTTTGTGGCGCTAGTATTTATGAAAATTAAAACAACATAAACAAGATGCATTTGAAGGATGGTTTTTTAATGAAGCTGTTCTCTAGACGCACCACAACAGCTTTCATTAAAGAAAAAGAAAACACACATTGAAATATTCGTAAAAACTAGCAAGAGACTGACTCAGAAAATTAATGACTATAAGAAACATAAAATTTAAAAGATCAGAGACTCATACAATGCTGAGTGCACCAACACGTTCTCCATATAGACCCATATTCTTCGCATAGCTTTGGGCTGCAAGCAATTCTCCGCCATCTGCAGCAAACATTCGAACAGACTGTGCATCTGCGTCCAAGCTTCCACTAGCAAAACCCTACAAAAGATGTAACGCTATTGTAAAAAACTACAAAATGTAAAAACAATACCCTATGCTTTTAGAAGTTTATTAGCCAGACTATTAGCTGTTATATTGATTATCCAGGAACATCCTTAAGATTAATCAGCAGTAAAAATTACTGGATCTACTCTCAAGTGAGCACAATTCTGCAGATAATTTGTTTAAATGGGAATTTACCAACATGAAACTACATGAACTATCACCTAGAGGGGGAAAAAATTGCCTCGACTTTATCAACATTAGACCTTAAATGCTTGCCTTGTCTCAGTTAGAACCAAAAAATAATTAATTTAATTTGTTTCCCCTCTTGAAGCCTCATTCCTACCTGATAAGCACTATCGAAAAAAGGCATCAATCCTTTTGACCTCATCAACTGCCTTATCTGCTCCCACTGATCAAGGGTTGGATCTACTCCAGTAGGGTTGTGTGCACATGCATGAAGGAGGACAATTGCTCCTGTAGGTGCTGCAGCAAGATCTTCTAACAAACCTATCCCAGAAAATATTTTTAGTGGTTTCAGAAATAGCAGATGACATGCAATTAAATCAGATAATGCAAAGAAAATTGAGTATTTGACATATGATGCAAACACCATAGTATCATATTTGATTATAAAAGTTCGATAATGATAACTATAGAACACTGCTAACTTTGTGCTGATAAATGATAAATCTAATCTACTATAGTGTATTAGTTTCATAAACAACCAGAAGAGAACAGACGCTGACACCTATATAAAACATCCACTTTATTCAGGAGTGGCATCTGAATTTAACCCTTAAAAAACTCTATAATTATGCAAAACGTTCTCAACGTCAGCTTTTCCCATCAAAAATGATGTCCGCTACGGGACCACCAGGCTCCATGAAAGATTCTCCATGAAAGATTCGAAAATTTCATGGGCTGCCAACCTGATATCAAACTGCTAAATTGGCCCATTCATGGCAAAGGAAACAATGGACCAGAAAGGGACTTGCCCTAAATTCTTGAAGACCAGTTGGAGCATCGAGGAACCTACAATATTGGTTCAAATTCCTGATAGCGAACCTATGTTATCCTAATTCCTGACAGTTTAAACTTCACAGAGCAACCCTCCCGAATTTTCCTAGACAGAGTACCCAGAAGGTGTGGGGAGAAGATAAAGATTTTTCCTAGGAAACTAGATATAATTATATAAAACAATCTAGCATAATGCTTCTCAATTCAGAAACACTAGTTTCTAGGAGTACGCTATAAAGCATGCATATAAGTTCTTAAATTCTGACATGGATATAAAGCATGAATTAACATTGGAATTGTTTTCAACTGAGTTGATAATTAGACTTTCAAAGGTCAAAAGATAATGTATTGCACATATAGAGCATTGTTTAAAGCAAGTACCTTGGAAGTTCAGCCCGCGTGTCGCTGGATCATAATATCGATAACTCTTGACAGAAAGTCCTGCTAATGTAAAAACTTTTGGATGATTTCCCCATGTTGGTTGTGGAATGTAAATAGTACGCTGGAAAATGCTATTTTCAAGTCAAAATCATATTCATCCAAAGCTCGTATATGCAAACTAAAACCTATCAAGAATTTACCTCAGGATAATGCCTCGCCAAAAACTCGCCTCCAACCCTCAATGAGCCAGTACCTGATAAGCATTGCACTGTAGCCACCCTGTTCTCTAGAATGGCAGGGCTATTTTTCCAAAGGAGAGGAAATAGATCTAGTTACTCACATTTATAACAAATTTTATAAAAAGAGGAGCAATGAACTGGAAAAGAAAAACTCCTATTAAATTCTATCTTGCCATAAGGGCATGTTTAGCAAATTGCAAATCGAAAATGGGAATGTGGGAAAGTACTTTCCATGGAAAGTTGATTTTAGATGAGTTGCGTTTGGCATCGGAAACAAGGGGTTAGGAAAGTCGAGGTGACAGCTCAGTTGGCCACACATTTAATTAAAATAGGGTTACAAAGTGAGAAGACACAAGTTTTGATTAAAAAAACCATATAAGCCCAGTGTCCTTCGCTTTCATCAATAATTTTAGTCAAAAATTGAACTTGCCAAAGATCCAACGTGTTTCCCTCTACTTTCAGTTTAATTTTCACTTTTTTGACCCAAACAAACCAGAAAATGGAAAGAAGGCCCACTTTCCAGTTTATGCCCCACTTTTCATCACTTTTCAATTACTTAGTATCCAAACACGCCCTAATTTTAAAAGGCAATAGAAAAGAGTATGAAATTTTCACCATAATTTTTTACCATTGGGAGAAGAAAATTTTATTTGTTTAAGTACTGAATAAATTTCAATCAATCAGCTACACTGTGCATCTTGAATGTTAATCATAAGTTGGAATAGTCAATTCTGAATCCTTAGATTCTTCCCACAGGTTCAACAGAATGATTATCCTGATTCAGTGACAAAAAGGCTAAAACCCAACTTAACATTTAATATTTAAGCAGACATAACTCCACATGCAAACATACTTCTAAGGAGAATGTTCAAGACTCAATCAAACACAACTCTGCAATACAAAACAACTAAAGTCTGAAATAAGGAAAGAGGGGCTAAAACTTAGGGACAATAAAAAAGAGGGAAAAGACGCTTAGGGAGAATATCTAATCAGAAATTGAAGAAAGAGAAAATAAATTAGGTTTATAACCACCTGTTATGCTGGAGCTTCTTGCTAGGTCAGATAAGTTAGGGGGACCTCCTCTTCCAGTTGTAGAACCACTGACTTGGGCTGGTGCGGCTTGTGGGTAATTCAGTTTACCATTCGTCCAAGGAGAAAGAAAGAGGTGGAGAGGGCTTTTTTTTATCAGTTCGTAGTTTATGCCAAGAAATTTAATAATACCTCTTTTTTCAAAAAATGTCCCCTGTTGGTCTCGCTACGCCCCTATTCCACAACTAGGCTCTAAGAAGCTAGAGAAGTTTGGAAAACACAGTAGCATGTGTTACCTCTTTCCAACAGGAATGCATAGGACTACCAGGATAAGTTCGTTCTTAGTTTTAGGTCTTCCCAGATGCTCATCTAAAGTTGCAAGAACATTAAACCAATCGCAACCATGGAGCCCAAATCAAAAGCAAAGTAGCTTACTATCAAGAATGCATCCACGAACATTATATATAGATATCAAACATAATCAATTAGCACACCTTGATTATTTATATACAAGAAAGTTAGGATCCATGAATTCACATACTAACATATCTAAAAATGTAAA
Source organism: Dracaena cambodiana (assembly GCA_036321105.1). Taxonomy (NCBI): domain Eukaryota; kingdom Viridiplantae; phylum Streptophyta; class Magnoliopsida; order Asparagales; family Asparagaceae; genus Dracaena; species Dracaena cambodiana. The sequence continues at coordinate 40,910,800 of JAYEPQ010000008.1, read as the reverse complement.
GCGGTTGACCTTAGCAAATTTTATCATGTGGCATTTCTGAATTTGGCAATGTTCCTGGTTCTAATAACCATGCATAATTGTATAGATAGATTGCATCCAAGAGCAGCCTCGGTCATATCCATAAAATGCAGAAAATATGGACGATGCACAATTTTACGTAGCTTTTGCAAGTGCATGAAAATAAGATGCGTTTTTTGTATGCTGCGTTGACTCCTTTCCGGCCCCACATATCAGTTGCGCATGCAACAATACCTCCATTGTTTCGTTCTATTAGTCGACAACACAAAGGATACAAATGAGCCAAAGAAATTAAGCATCACTCAACACCACAAGGAGGAAAATTGAAAAAACCTCAATATCCTTCACAGTAAGGATAAGGGATGATGAGTGTTTTAAATCACATCATCACATTGTTTGTATCCATATTAAACAGACATGTAAGGTCCATGGCAGTTGCAAGGCCATATTTAGGAAAGAGGGATTGGCACAGGATCGATACTATTATTTTAAGAAGGCATTTTTTGAGTCTCCGCCTTTTAGTCGCAATATCAAATGATCCACAAACTCAATAAAGTTATTCACCTTCAACAAACCAATCTTAAAATTTGACTAGAAGATTTGGTGTTATTTTCCTTTTTGTTCTTTGAAGGTTAATATGTAGAATGCTTTCTTCTTCGAATGTTAATCCTTATAATGTAGCTATCTATCTGCATGGGTGTTGAAATCCATTGGTGCTTGATCTAGCTCATCAGTATAAACTGAGTCTCTTCTAATTTATTCCCACCAATATGTATTCAACCCTTACCCTTTACAATAAATAACTTCTTATATTTCTATCTTCCTATTTAAAAACTCCTTATCCTATAACTTTTGCTGTGACCATTAACAAGACCCAAGTATTCGTACTTGACTACTTGATGGAATATATGGAACATTCCAGTGCCAATTTGGATATTCATTGCTCGCGTATGATGGAAAGCCAACGTTTGAATCATTGTTCCCCTTTATATCTACATACATAATCCATACCCACCAAATGCCTAAAAATGAAACTTCATCATTTGAGATGATTGTTAACAGAATAGCACTCTCTTATATTCTCAATGTCTAACATACAAGAATAGACACCTAGATGATTGTTTTTAACTTCTGTATGTTGCTGAGGTGATTAATTTTGTATGCCTATGTTATTATGTTAAAATTCAATTTATTAACCTAAATTGTTCTGATGACTGATAACGTTCGCCTGAAGAATGTAGTTTAGCTTTCATTGTTTTGGAAAATATTGGTTGTTTTGCTGTTGTTTTCTTTTCCTTTAATCTGAAGAATTATTTCTTTTGTTCTTTGAAGGATAATTTGTATAATATGCCATCTGCACAGGTGTTGGAATCCATTAATACTCAGTCTAGCTCGTCAGTTAATAAAAGTTGTGAGCCTCTTATGATTTATTCCCAACCCCCAATATTCAACCCTTGCCTTCTATCATGGAATGGCTTCTTATCCTGTGATGTCTTACCTTGTAAGGAAACTTCTTACCCTACTACCTTTTGCCCTACTACCTTTTGCTGTGACCATCTACAAGTATACATACTTGATCGAGTACATGAAACCATTTCAGTACCAGTTTGAATATTCATTGCTCACACGTGCAAAGAAGCCAATCTTTGAATCAGTGTTTCGCTTTATATCAACATACTAACTCATATCTACCGAAACCCTGCAATAAAAGCCATGGCGTGGGGTGATTGTTAACAGAATAATATGGTCACATGTAACTTCTAACTGACAATCATAGCCATCTATATTTCACCTTTTTTTTATTCTAGATTTTGCTTTGTCATTCTAGATTTTGTTTTGTCTTATGATTTAATTTTAGCGAATACTTGGTTTAAAAAGAGAACTTCTCACTTAGTTACTTTTAAAAGTGGATCGAATGCAAGCCAAATAGATTTCTTTTTAACTAAGAGGGTAAATAGAGCTAATTGTATTGATTGTAAGTTAGTGCCAGGTGAGAATGTAGTTACCCAATATAAACTCTTAGTTTTAGATATTCAGATTAGACCAAAACATAGAAAGATTAAGTGTAAGTTAGATCCTAAAATTAAGTGGTGGCGATAGAAGGTAATAAAAAAATTTTTGTAGATAGAGTAGTACAAGAAGTAGATTAGAGGGGTCATGATGATCCTAATGTAACATGGAACAAAATAACTAGCTGCATTAAAAAGATAGCTAAAAATATATTCAGTGAGTCGAGAGGCGGTGCTTCACCATATAACGATACATCATGGTGGAATGAAAAGATATAAAATGCTATTAAAATCAAGCGAGACCTTTATAGAGATTTGAATAATAATAATAATAATAATTGAATAAATTTTGAAAAGTATAAACTAGCAAAGAAGGAGGCTAAGAAAACTGTTCGGGATGCAAAAACTAAATTATATAAACAAGTGTACGAGAAGTTGGATAATAAAGAGGCAGAAAAGGATACATATAGAATTGCTCGAATAAGAGAGAGAAAGTTTAAAGACTTATGTACTGTAAAGTGTATTAAAAATGAGAATCAGACTGTTCTAATTCGAGACGAAGATATTAAAGAAAGATGGAAAAATTATTTTGATAGATTATATAATGGTAGTTTTACTTAAGATTTGGGAGATCTTACTATTTAATGTGAGGATATGAATCGTAATTTTATGCGCAGAATTAAAGACTGAAGTAAAAGAGGCTTTGAAGAGAATAAAATTAAGAAAATCTGTTGGTCCAGATGAGATTCGTATAGAAATATGGAGATATTTAGGAGGGATTGGTGTGAGGTGGCTAACAGATCTTTTTAACAAAATTTGGCAAATTAAGAAAATGCCAAATGAATGAATAAAGAGTACCCTAATATCTCTGTATAAGAATAAGGGCGACATTCAGAGTTGTTCTAACTATCGGGGAATAAAACACATGTGTCACACTATGAAGCTTTGGGAAAGAGTAATTGAACATAAATTGCGACAAACTGTTAAAATATTGGAGAACCAATTTCGATTTATGCCGGGACGATTGACGACAGAAACTATTCATTTACTTCGTCAAGTTATAAAGCGAGAGAAAAATAGAGATTTGCATATGGTATTTATTGACTAAGAGAAAGCCTATGATATGGTTCTACGAGAGATACTTTGGTGGACACTGATGAAGAAAAGAGTTCTCATCAAGTATATCGACATAATTAAGAACATATATGATGGAATAGTGGCCAATGTCATAACATGAAGTGGTTTAACAAGTGATTTTTTATCACAATTGGATTCATCAAGGATCTGCATTTGCATTGAGCCCATTCTTATTTGCTATAGTGATGGATGAGCTTACTAAATCCATTCAGGATGAGATACCATACCTTGGTGTATATTATTTGTTGATGATATTGTCTTAATTGATAAGACAAAAACAGGAGTAAATGCCAAATTAGAGTTATGGAGGCATATATTAGAATCTAGAGGTTTTAGATTGAGTAGGTTTAAAACAGAGTATATGGAGTGTGAATTTACTAAACGACGGACCATAAACTATAATGCTGTAAAACTGGATAGGCAAGAGATACAAATAAGCAGTCAGTTTAGATATTTGGGTTCTATTATTCAGAATGATGGAGATATCGATAACGATATTAATAATAGGATACAAGCTGGTTGGTTGAAATGAAGGAGGGCAACAGGAGTTTTATGCGACCATAACATTCTGTTAAGATTGAAAGGAAAATTTTATAGGACTGCTATTAGACCAGATTTATTATATGGTACAGAATGTTGGACTATAAAGAAACGTCATTCACAGAAAATAAGTGTAACAGAGATGCGCATGCTCCGTTGGATGTGCGACAACACTAGGAGAGATAAAGTGAGAAATGAAGATACTCGCGCTAAAGTAGGTGTAGCTCCCATCAATGAGAAGATGCGAGAAAATCGCTTACGATGGTTTGGTCATATACAACGTAGGTCTACAAGTACATCAATTCGAAAAGAGGAGTTTATCAATGTAAGACAAGTTAAAAAAATAAAGGAAAGACCAAAGAAAACATGGATGGAGGTGATACGCAAAGATATGGAGTGATATTACTTGATAGAAATGAATGGAGAAGATATATCAAAGTAATCGATCCGGCATGATTCTTTTGTGGTTCATGTAGCCTACCCCAAATACTTGGAATAAAAGGCTTAGTTGTTGTTGTTGAGTTCTACTTTGTTCCCCCTTCTGTTGGTTTTGTCAATGTTGCATTCTTACCACCCAACAAGGTGCACTTTCATTAGCCTCCATCGATGACAAAAGATGTTATCTTCAGTTCACATGAGGTAATATTAATTTGTTAAAAGTGAATAATCATATTTAGCTTATAAATCATTTTATGTTACCAAGCAAGAGATCGAGAGTCAAAAAAATGCCTTGCCCAAATAACAACACCGAGCTTGCTAACCACTCTTTCCAAAGTACAATACAACTCATAGTTCATTCATGTTTGTTTAATATAGATATGAACAACAGTCAACACGAACAATAAGATGTGGCTCTGAGTTCTTGCCATCACTGTGAAGTATAAAAAATACTCTTGATTTCTTTAATTGTTGTGTTATAGTGATACATAATTTTCATGGCCTAGCTCACATCTTTTGTGTTGCCTATTAAAATGACTAATCTAAATGAATAATAGAGATTATGGTTGATGCATCTATAATTATGGGCTAGAAAACTACGAGCTAATGCAGCAAAAAATTATCTTCATTTGTGGGTATTCACAAAAGCCACTTAAGATTGTTAGTCTATATTAACTGAATTTTCAAATAAGACTAAAGTTATTTGTAAATATAATTTATCTATATAATTATGCTTGGCTATTAGAATTTGGCACCCATCCAAGTTCTAATAGCTGGCACAATTTAGCATCTTTCCAAGTTCTAAAATATATGAACTGGACACTTCCTTGCAATATTTCCTAATCAAAGGCGGCTTCCGAAGTTATAAAATGGACTGCCTACGCATATGTAGCAGTATCGGGGGCCTGCTCCCATCTAGATCTTTATGAAACAAGCCTCAACTGTTACCCAAACTACAAAACAAACACAATTAATAAAAAGTTTAAATTAATTAGTCGCCTCAGTATATGCACACAGTCAATCTCCCTAATTTTCTTTAAGCTGCTTCATAGTTCATATTACCAAGAAGAATGGAGCAAAAATCAAATACACAAATATATGAAATTTAGAGAAAACCTGTCAGATCCAAATATCAGCTTAGCACTCAATTTATTGAAGTCCGCCAATCCAGTGATTGGGAGATACTCTTTCACACGTGACCTGAACAAAAGATATCAACATATTACAACATCAATGATTTAAAAAAAAAAAAAAGAAATATCAGAAATTTAATTGTCACAATTTTTTTAATTGATATTAAAAAAAAAAAATTAGTTAGCTTTCAGAACCGTTAGGGAAAATTATGCAAGAGATGGCAACAAAATTTACATAAAGTGATGTTTCCTGGCATTTTGCACTAAACGCTAAGAGCTCTCTATCAGGATTTTCATAGGAGATACGGATAAAAAAAATTACCCCGTTATCTTTCACGGAAATGATAAACACGTCTAAAAAATTCATCACAAATCGATATCACTAGTATGCTGATCAAAATGATGTCTTTAACCACAAAAATAAACACCATAGTAGTAGGAAAAAAGAATGAGACGAATTGACGAAAATGAAAGAAAAATAATCAAATAATCCATACCGATCGTTAACAAGCAATTGCTCCGCTCGCCTCACTACATTCAAAACAAGCGGCTTCCCCTCCTGTTCAGGGAAGAAATAAAATTTCAATTAAACATCAAGAAATATCGACAGGTCAATTGAACAGATAACTGATCTCAGATTTCACCTCTGTTCGATAAGCTCCAACCCCCAAATTCACCTTCACTGGGCTCTGATCCTTGTTATACGCAACCGTCACCTGTAGAGAGAGGGGAAAAAAGTCAAAACCACACCAAAACCAAGAACCGAAACCCTAGAAAACCCAAAAAAAATCGAAAGTGGTCGATCAATCGATCAATCGCCTACCCCCAGGATCGGATCCTCCGGCGCCTGAGCGATGTTGGCAAAGACGGAGGAGCTTCCGGTGAATCCGGCGCCCGTGGGAGAGGGCGATATCGGCTGGCTAGGGTTTTGGGACGCCATTGAGGAGTGAGGAGACGAACCGCCCAAATGGCGAGCGAGGGTACTTAACCTCCGGTCTGAAACAGGGGGCTGGCAGCGCAAGATAGCACCATCCATATCGTTTGTGCGGTTATAATGCGCCGATAGCACGACTTTCGGAAAGGTAAGGCACCCTCACCAATTTTTATAGCGGGTTTGGGTGCGGTGACGTGGCGGATGAATCTGACGGCAGTGGGCCCGAGATGAAGGATTCGGAGGCACGTGGCGGTAAGATTTCTGGAAGCGGGTTTCGTAAGACGACACGGGAGGCAAGGGAGTTTCTAGAGGGGCACACCACTTTTCCTAGTGAGCCCACTTTGCAGGTATTTTCTGTCCGCCGGACAGTTATTAAGGGGAGTTTCAAGATGGGCACAGCATATTTCCTAGTGAGCCCACTTTAAAAGTTCACCTTTTTTACCCTTTTGCCATTTTTTTTTTTTTCCAATACTGTCCTCTAAAATTCCATCCGGGACTGTTAATCCGGATGAGGCAAACCCATCCGGGTTAGCAGTCCCGGATGGAGTGGGCAGGTCCGGGCTAGCCAGCCCGGATCTGTGCAGTTGATCCGGGGCTGCTAGCCCGGATCAACTGCACTGATCCGGGCTGGCTAGCCCGGACAGAGTGCGAGAGCCCTAGCTTCTTGATCCGGGTTTACAGTCCCGGATCAACTAAAATTGATCCGGTTCTGTAAACCCGGATCAAGGATACAGGACTAGAGATGCCCTGATACGGTACGTACAACCACGAATACGGAAGATAAATAATATACCCTAACAAATATAATTACTTGTTCGTGTTTCGTACACCCAATTTGGTATCAAAACACACAATATTAATAAAACATTCATAGCTTCAAAAACAAAGAATAACGGCAACAAAAATTCTACGTATCAACAATTCATTTATTGTTTCAAAGATTTAATTGAAGAGTGATATCCAAAACTACAACTTCATATATAAAATATGTTCCTTGACTACAACTTCATTTACATGAAACTACAAAATAAAATCAATTTATGTTCCATGCTAACAACTTCATTTTTATATTGACATGAACAATCATCGTAAGCTATAGTTTGAGGCTCAATTAAAAATAAAAAAACCCAACAAATTCTAGATTCTTCGAGACTTCCGAGCGAGTTGCTTCTTTTTGAGTTGACGGCGTCTTACAGAGCTGGGACTTTCGGTGGGGGACTACGCTACTGTGTTAACATTAGCTTGTGTGCACCCGGTCTTGAATCTCATTCCTGAAATGATAACAAAGTAAGATATTTTAGATAAACAACAACTATGATAAAATTGAAATCAAAATTATTATGTCTGACCTCATTCTTAGATATAAAGAAAGCAACGTGTGTTCTAACTAGAATCCATTATAGGCTTACTTGGATCTCGTTCTAATATTTGAAGGTATTCATATCAGAATCCAAAAATCATATTCATTTATATTTTTATATTTCCTACCCAACACCATTTAAGAAAATTGGACTAGGCATATTAACAAGAGGAATTTCTTTACTAGCCTTATCCATCAATGCTTAGAAGAAAAAGCAAAAAACGATTGAAACAAGGGAAGCAGAATTTGCATTAAATTTATAGAAATAGTCAAAAGTGCATGTGTGCACGCACGCACACACGGGACATTATTTAATTGGACTAGTTATGATATATGTGATTTGCCGATTAGGATATAAAAATATTCTTGTAACAAAAGACCAGTGAGCCAAACCATCCCCAGCAGACACTCCAAATATTTAGCAAAAAACCTCTCATAACTTGAACAATGACAAAAAAAAAAAAAAAAAGGAGAGAAATCACAACATACCTATCGATAATCTTTCATTGAGATTATGTTGGAGTGGTAAATATGAGAGATGTTCAAAGCAACTTAATATTAAATAATCTTTCATTGCATAATGAGGAATGAGTAAATAATTTTGAAACACTAATAATTAATTTCCAAATATTCTTGGATGTATAATGTGTTTTGAATTACACTTCATTTCATAATTTTGGACAAATATAAAATGATCTATACTTCATTTTGAACATTTGAATAATTTTAGATAAGTATAAAATGACTTGTAGTACATGTTACTAATTTACAACATAACATATTTATAACATATTCGATCAGTTTTCTGTACAACAACAACAACCAAGCCTTTTATCCCAAACACTTAGTGTAGGCTACATGAACCAAAACAGAATCACGTCTGATCAATCACATGATGATCCTTCCCCACTCATTCCTATCGAGCAATATGTCATTCATATAAGATCACCTGCATCCAATGTTTCATCCGATCGTCTCTTTACTCTTTCAACTTGCCCTATATCAATATACTTCCCCCAAAATCTTCACAAATATTGAGAAACTATTTTCGCCGCAAAATCAAATTTTAACAGTAATTGGGATTTTTACTGGAGCAAAAAATTAGGACAGAAAAGAAATGAATTTTTACTGGATTTTTACTGGAATTTTTACCGTTTCAGCGAATTTCTTCTCCTCGATCTCCTCCGTCGCCGACGAGGTCTCGAAGGCCGCGGAGAAGTGGACAGGGCGGGGGAGTGGGGAGGGACCAATGCATTTGGGGCGAGGACGAGCGAGGGGCGGAGGTGGGGGTGGTTAGCCCGGGCGAGCGGGGGCAGGGGACGAGGGCGAGCGGGGCGGTGAGGGCGAGCGGGGCGGTGAGGGGCATGGGCGGCGGCGAAGGCGAGGGTGGCGGCGAGGGCAAGCAGGGGCGGCGAGAGCGAGCGGGGGCATGGGGGGCGTAGAGGACGGCGAGGCCGAGCGGGGGCAGGGGATCGGAGAGAGAGAAGAGGAGAGGGGTAGTTAGGGAATATTAGTGTGCTCACTAGGAAAAACACTCAATTTTCAAAAGAGGGGGTGTGCTCACTAGGAAATGTGGGCTCACTAGGAAAAAAACTGTGCCCATCTAGAAGTTCCCTTATTAAGTGTCTCACTAGGAAAAATGGCGTGCCCCTTTAGAAACTCCCGGAGGCAAAGGGGGATGGCAGCATCCTGTGGGTGTGTGTATAATTTACTATGGGCCTACGTGGCAGTGTCTGCTGGAAGATGTGGGTTCCAGTCGCTACACGGGTTGCGTGCGGATTACGTCGGACGCGGCGGTGAGGACGTGCACGACGCATACCGGGTGCGGGCATGCTAATGCGCGCTTCCTTAATCGACGGCTGCACTCCTCTCCCCACGATTGACCAGGAATGTAGCGGGCGAAGATGAGCTTTTTAAGAGTGAACTTATCAAGTAGAAATCCTATCAGAACAAAAATTATTGATAAATTTGTTGAGGTTCTAAATGATACAATCCGAATGATATAACCAAGTGTATCCTAATTTGGATCACTTTTTGTGATTTTTCTGTACCAAAAGTAATATACCAGATATTTCTATAGTGCTCTACATAATTTTTACTCTTGAACTCATCAGGATGGATGAAATAATTTGAGTTTTGATTTTGGGACAAGCAGGCTTTGAATTTGACTTATGTGAACTTTGTAACATTTTTTTTTGTAAAAAAAAAAGGAGAAACAGAAAGATTTAGAATAGCATTAAACGGAATATGATTTGGAGGGAATGCAAAAATAAGTAATAATTGCATTGTTATAGAGATGGTAATGGATATTGTTATAGAGATGGTAATGGATGTGTTACGGAACAATTTTGGTCCGTTCTATACAAATTTTTAAATTAAAATTATATATTTTTTTAATTTAAAATTTTGTATAGAAATAGATAAAATTTGACCCGTCTTTATTTGTTAATAATTTAATATTTAGTTACAACTAGTAAATAGTAACTAGTGACTAGAAAAAGAAACATCATATTTATAAAATACACAATAGTAAATTTATTATCTCCCGTGTGAGTACAATCAGGGCGTATAGTTTAAGACGAACCAATGTATTTAAACTCTATAAGCTGATAAGGAAAAAAAAAATTAAAAATAATTTCTTCTTTGCGTATCAAGCACGTTTTACAAGTTACCTAAACTATGATTTGCAATTTGCTAACTGTAACTTAAACTACAGTTAATAAATTGTAAATCTAAATATGAACTTGATAATTTGTTGTATTAATAGTAATTGGTTGATGACAATAACGCTTGGTGGGTTTGTTGCACGTAACGATATTGGGACACTGATAAGGGTTGGTAATTTTCTGGTTGCTATTCCATCTGTGTCTGAAACGAAGATTTAGGGCTCATGCGAAGCCCATTTTGTTGGCTTCGGTTATGATCCATGATTAAAGGACTGTGTTGGAAGGCAACTCTCATGGCATCTTTTCCTCTTTTCTGGGTGTCACTGGTGGGAGGTGTCATTCACTCCTTCGAGATGTCCGGTTTTTAGTTTCATCGTTTACATAAGATCTAATTCAACATAT